>JABFPN010003669.1:0-17330 GCA_022817305.1 Leptoteleia sp. ZL-2020
AAAATATATGCCCTGATAAATATTCTCAAAGAATAGTGATTTTTACGATTTTTTTGTCGTCTGCTCGAAAGGAAACAGTAGAAATCACTATTCTTTGAGAATATTCATCAGGGCATATATTTTTTCGAATCTAAATGTACTCCCGAGTCCCCAGAATGGCGCTCTGCTCCGTATATCATAAAATATTAAATAAATATATTTTCATTATAAAAGGCACTAACTCCGTGATAGCAGATCTTAAACATCGCCTTAAGATGATGCCGTAAGCGTTAATTACTAGATTAGGGTGTTATTCGTTTTTATTAAAATGAATGAGAATTAATTGATGTTCTTGATTCAGCACATTTTCTCAATCTGGGTGATTATTTAACAATGATGTAACTGAATTTTTATCATTAGTTTCAAGCAAATTTAGGGACCGCGTTTTTTAGGTGTTAAAAAAACGCGGTCCCTAAATTCGCTTAAAATTGATTTGATAATTCAGACTTTTTAATTGAATACAATTTTCCCATGTCTAAAAAATATGCTGAATCAATTGCAAGCATCAAATCAGCATTTACAGAATAATAATTACAAAAACACTAACTCCGTGGCAGCAGACTTAGTGCATTACCTTAATGTAAAAATTGTGCGTTTAAGAACAGCAAAATAACATGCCCTAAGCACCACTGAATGACCGGTGTTATTGCTATATCGAATCGAATCGTGACTGTTTCATTTTCGTCATTGTTTCCGCCATTCTAATTGGTTCTTGTTTCTTTACCACTGCGTGTACCTCGTATTTTCCGAAAATTATTGCGGCATATTCCACTGCACTTTAATTGCCAAATAGACATGTGAATAATAATTATTCATCTACTTTTAAACGTTCTGCATTGATATTCAGTTACTATTAGTTAAGCAGCGAACCGGATATAGCGTTTCAATAACGAAACAAACGGAACATTTCCGACGAAAGTGAGGGAAAAAATCCCACGAAAATGAGGGTTTATATTGTAATTTGTTAAAGGATGATTTACAAAACAGAAAGCAGCATTTTCATAATAAATGTGAATTGAGCCGTAGGGTCAGTTCATTTAAAAACAATTAATTTTACATTAAAAAAACAATTTTAAAGTTGCATCCAACATATATATATATATATGCTTAAGTTTTATTTATTTTTATAAAATATCAACAAACTAATCGCAAAGATATTTTATAATGAATAATTGGAAAAAAATGTATACGCATTTGATTATTATTTGTTTAAAAATAGTTTCTTTCGCATAATTTCTGTGATTTTAGTTTACAATTCCAAAGACTGATAATATTTGTCCTTTAAAACTACAAAAAAAAATGAATAACTTACTTTGTTTTATATGTAACTGTGTTTCTATTGTTAATAATTATAATTTTCATAATTTTTACAATCAAAATGTATATATTTCATTGTTATTGAAATAATTGTTTTTACTTACATGTACATTTTATTTTCACATTGATTCAATTTACATCATATTTAATTATGTTATATTCTTGACTTAATGTTAAGTTTTCTCCAATTCAATTAAATTGTACATATAATGTATATTTCGTTTTTAGGTGATTTATAACATACAATTTTTTATTCACCTCTTTGTTTATTACACATACGAATCTCTCAAATTCTTAATATAAAGTCAACTTTAATTACTTACTTTATATTGAAAAATAAATTATTAATATTATAATTATGTAAGAGTTAATACCAATTGAGTATCCTTGTGGAAATAAATGATACAAAATGTTGAAAAGTCCCAATTTTAGCAGGTTTTCAATGTTTTTCAACATTTTTCATCATTTTTCATCATTTTTCAGCAAATCATTCCCACTAGGGTATAATTACATTTATAAATTTTTTATTAAAAATTACTACCAGTTTAATAATTGAACATATTTTAACGCATTATTTAGATAAAAAATACTAATAGAAAAGTTCTCTCTGACAAGTCATAAAGCAGTTCTAAAATGGATATTAACTTTGACTTAGGTTTTTTGTTAAAATACATATTGAGTAGTTTTTAAATAATAAGATGGGTAAATGGCAATGAATTCAATGGATTCATAATATAAACAAATCCAACTGATAAGTCAAACGTCAAATAAAGTGTGTTTAATTCGCATGAAGGTTACAAATTGATTTAAAAAAAATGACAAAATTGTTAAACCCAATGAAAAATAAAGATTTATTTAACATAATATTTTAACATAAACGATGAATCTTGAAATCAGAGATCTGATATATTCTGATACAATCAGTACATGAAATGCATATGCTTTTGTATATTGAATATGTAATATAATTTCGCAATTACAATGAAACAAAGATTTATTATAATTTATGAACGTATTTTTAATGCATTCATGAACTGTTACATACTTTCCACTTTACTTATCATTACTTGTGAAAGTATTTCACTGTAACTAATATCTGAAGTTAAAATCATTTATAAATATACATTCGAATCAATACCTTAAAAAAACATTTAACATTTTTAAATATGATCAATGAAAATTAAGTTAAGTAATAATTAATCAAATATCTAATTCTTAAAGTAACATTTTATTCTGCATGATTCAAATTTATAGAAATCAGATTTGAAATATATTATAATAAATTTATTACATAAAACAAATTTTATATTTTTTCATATTGTTATTTGAAGTACCCTGTTAAAAAAATTTAGCTGGGATCTTACATAGGAATTTGGCATCGGAAATAAGATATTTTCCTAGGTAGGTTCCTAAGTAGTTGTAAAATCTTGCGTAGTTTCCTAGATAGGGTTCTAGGTTGGAATTTATGATCAGGCATCAACTAGTTTTCGACGTAGGACCCCAGCTAGGAAATTAGGAAAGATCCTATAACTACCTAGGAACCTAATTAGGAAACTAATTGATTTCCGGTGCCAAATTCCTACGTAGGATCCCAGCTAGATTTTTTTAACAAGGTAGATCCATTAAAATTAATAAATAATCAATTCAATTTGATTTTTAAGTGTTGATTATACTCAAAGATTATTTTAATACTGTATAATTTCTACATTTTAAGTGATGTAAGTAACAACAAATTATAATGTTTTGAAACTAACAAAGAAAATTTATATTAAATAAATTAAACTTGACATTTTCCGAAAATTTAAAAAAAATTTTCGATACCCTAAGTTGGCCTGGGAAAAACGTGCTGTACAATTGCTAGACGTTTATCAGCCTAATTTTTTCTTTCGGAAAATTATACAACTTTTTATGTCATATATAATTTGTTACTTTAGTTCAGCATTTAATTATATTTTCAAATTTCACTACACGATATAGAAATATGTTTGTTTGTTTGCTTCTGTTTCAGGTACATCTGCCTTTCATGATATATATTATTAAAATTGCAGTGTAAACCATAAAAAAATTAAACTTGTATCGCAAGGTGTAAATTAAGACTAATTAGATCAATTCATTTGTTATTCATTAATTATTTAATTTAATTCTTTTAAATTTAGCAATTTACGATACAGGTGTTTACATTTTAACGCTATATTTTTTTACGATGCAAATAGTATTTTACTCACCTTAAAAATAAAATGTATTGGTAGCCCTTAGGGCTACCAACATATTTTGCTTTCACGGTGAATACAATATCATACTCAACTCGAACAAAAGTGGTATTAGGTTGGTATCTTTGGTTTGGGTTACCAACATAAAACCAATTTTTTCCTCGTTGCGTAATATACTATTATACAATATATTTTTTCGTATAATAGCAACCATATTTTTAACATATAACTTTTACTATCTCTGATTCCAATATAATTACAAGTAAGCATAAATGTGAAATGTAGAAAATACAGATATGAGTAGCAAATTACATATAAATAAAATGTATATGACTAACCTTTGATATTTTAATCACTTATCATAAGTGATTTATTAGTGAACTAATCACATGGTGATACAATTTACTTTAAACAATTGAAAGTAAAATAATTATATACCTGAATTGCGTGCCTGCAAATGTTATCGAACGCATCATTTTGTTACTTGACTGAAACTGATTTTTTATTTGTATAAAATGGTAATGTATACGTCTATATAAATAAATAACAAAAGCAACAAATCAAAGTTGACTCTAGAGCTGCGAGCGAGACCACCCCATGAATAAATTTTATATAGGTGGCATATATATTTTCAGAAACATGCCTGCATATATATCGCATATATACCGCATATATGACACATGTATGCCACATATATGCCGCATATATGCCACCTATATGCCACATATATGCCGTCGCATATATGCCACCTATATGCCGCATATATGTTGGCATATATGGAAAGCTATATAAATTTTTTTTCATGGGACTGTAAAACTGTTCATTAAGATGTGTGACTCGAAGTAATATGGCTACTTAAGGCAGCTTTATGTGAGAATTTCTTTAGGCAAACTGGACACTCGTTAGCCTTATCCGGACAATGCGTGAGCATATGTTTCTTCAACGCCACTTTCTCCTTGAACACTTTCTTGCAGATTGTACACTCGTGGGATGTCTCCCTCGAATGCACCAGTATATGGCTGTTGAGTGTGCTCTTTTGCGTGAATGCCTTATTGCAGACGTAACACTCGTAGGGTCTGTCCCCGGTGTGAATGAGCATGTGCTTCTTCAACATGGATTTTTCCCTAAAACTCTTCTGACAGATATGACACGCGTGCCTTTTATCACCCGTGTGGATCAGCATGTGCGAGTTCAGTCTCGTTTTCTCGCGGAATGCCATATCACACAGTTCACACGCGAAAGGCTTCTCGCCTGTGTGAATGAGCGTGTGCCTATTTAAATCGGACTTCCTTGTAAAGATTTTGTCGCAGACTTTGCAATCGTACTGGCCACCCGTGTGCGAAAGCATGTGACTGTTCAGGTCTGATTTGCGCGCGCACGCCTTGTGGCAAATGTGGCACTCGTGTGGCTTCTCCCCGGTATGAACTAACATATGAGAATTCAATTTGGCCTTCTCTCGGAAGGTCATTAGGCACTCCTTACATTCGTAAGGTCTCTCCCCCGTGTGAACCATCATGTGTCTAATAAGTTCGGACTTTCTTTTGTATGTTTTTTCGCAGATACTGCACGCATGAGGCTTCTCTCCACTGTGGGCCAACATATGATTGTTTAAAGCCGTTTTCTGAGCAAACAACCTGAAAGTATAATTAAATTTGTCTGTTACTTTACTGTTTGGTTAAATGAACTAAAAATTTATTTATCCAAGTCTATTTTTCAACCGTATTTTGGACAATAGACAAGTATGAAATAAATATAAGTAAGCAAAATAACGTATATAAGATGTTGATAAAGTTTCGTTTCTTGGTTACACTTTAACTCATCAGTAAGGCTAATGTAACCATTGCCTTATACGCCAAGAAACGAAACGCTAACATCTTATGTACGTTATTATTATTATTTGTATTTATTCCATATTAGCTTGTTGTCGAAAAAAACGGTCGAAAAATAGACTTGGAAAACCCAGCATATTGTGGACAACTAATGGTATGTTACTGATTAGCGAAGTCGCGCGCTCAGATTTAATAAAATAAAATAAAACAAAACAAGCGCCATCCAGCTGCTTGGGTCTTTTCGTACTCATTCAGAGAAAGCGCGATTGCGTTGTTGGGATTCTTCGACAGTTTTTCCAATACCCCCTGGGACTCAAACTTCCATGTTTCCGTCCTGTTTAGAAAACGAAAACCAGCTGATAGACGAGGACGGAAACTTGCTGGTTATCAAGGAGATGCGGACAGAAACCATACGTTTTCCTCCCCAAAGGCCAGGAAACTAACAAGTTTCCGTCCGCGTCTCCTTGGAAACAGTTGATTTCCAAACAGAACAAAAACAGGCCACTCTCCTTAAGACTTGTTACAAAAAATAGTGTATGCACCAGGGACGGTAGTCTATAACCGCTGTCGCTCCGTCCTTGGTGCATAATATACTATTAATTAGAATCATCATTTTTAACATAAAATGAAGAAACGTTAAAAATGTAACAATTAATGAATTTATATCATTCAGTTAATATCAGAAGTTTCATTGCAAATGCATTGAAAAATTTGTACATACCGATGACACATAGTACATTTGAACTGTTTACTTCCACCATGGATAGGCATGTGAACATTTAATTTTGCTTTATCCTTAAAAGTCACAAAACATACTTCACATCTATACAGCTTTTCATCATTGTGAGTATGAATATGTCGGTTTAAATTTGCCTTGTCTCTGAAAATCATTTGGCACTGATCGCATCTATACCTAATGTCGCCTGCGTTCGAATCATTTTTTAAAAACGGAAGTGTATCATCAGGTTTTGGTAAATTGCAGTCATAATTTTTATCCGTTGCATGAGTTTGCATATGATTTCTTAAACACCATTTATATGCAAAAGCTTTTTGGCAAATATTGCATTCAAGTGGACTCATCCCTACATGTGTCAACATGTGAGCATGTAAGCTAGTGTTATCCATGAAATTTTGTTGGCAGATTTCACACTGCGTTCCTTCACAATGTGTTCGCAGATGTGTTATCATAGAGTCATTATTAAGGAACCATTTTTTGCAAATTGTGCATTGAATTTTATAGAATTTTTGTTGTTCAGGATTTTCAGTTAAAGAGAAATGCTTGTCCTGTTCGGGAACAGTTGAAAAATCAGTATTTACGAGACACCTTTGAACAGCTGCATCATCTTTTTCACATAAAGATGCATTAGCTATATGGGTAGCCCAATTATTATGAGTGCTTGCTTCTCCTTCTAGTTCTAATTTTACCTAAAAATAAGGTACATTTTATAAATATATTTAATATTTTTTCATTACGTGTGCACAATAAAGCCATGCTTGGTCATTAATATTCGAGACAAAACTTAAATTTCCTTTCTCTGGGAGTTTTGTAGTTCTCCTTACGCAGAGCAGGGATCATGAATGACATTAATGTGTTGCATCGAATGCGGTATTGATCGTGTCAACTAGCAAGGCTATGGCAATATATAGCTATTTATGCACCAAGGGAGATTCAAATGAAAATCCATCCTTTCGCGCGAGGTTTATAATTCTGGCCGTAGGTGAGGTTTGTAATCGCACGAGATGTGAATTTTCGTGAATCTCCCTTGGTATATACATAATTTTTCATTACGAGGGAATGAGAAACGCCATTTTTCCAAAACTCCCTAGAGAGGAAAATGGTGTTTCCTTTCCTAAGTGACGAAAACGCGATTTTTCTGAAACTCCCTAAGGAGGGAAATGGCATTTCCTTCCCCGAGTGACGAAAAACATAAGTTATGTTTATTTGTGACAGCTTACAATTATAGTTTATTCATGACAGGTTACAATCAGTGTTTTTTTATTATATTGATTTTCATTATCAGTATGGAAGTAGTTATTGTTAGAGATAAAGAATTTTCTCCAGATATTGTGGTGGGAATTAAAGACACGACAAACTGCCTAAATCCCGGCAAATTGCAAGCCAATGGGTAATTTTAAAAGGTAACCTGTTAATGTATTGTTCATTAAAAATACTTATATTTGTTTACATTTTAAAAGAACTAACCAGTGCCTTAACTCAGTTAGCTCGTTCACTCATTCATGCCACAATATCACTCGCTTTGTTCGTAACATTTATCCACAGCATGACTATAATGTGCACTTGTAACAAAAAATATTGTTTGCTACATAGGAAGAAACGTAGCGCTATCAATTAGTGTAAAGTTGCTCGTTCGCTTTGATATTGCTGCATTCTCCCCCTTATAGCAAAATATATTATTTTGTTTAAAACTTTTTCCTAAGATTGTGATATTTCAATATCTTATTTCAGATTATAATAAAAAGATTTACAAAAATTATTGTAAATAATATGCATTGCTTTGTAAAAAAAATTATTCTAAAAAATATTGTTGACCATTGTATCAAACAGAGATACTTTTATTTGTTTTAAGATTCCCAGAAAATGTAATTTTTAATTAAGACAATATGATGATTAGTTTTATACATAAATTACTGAAATGTTATAGAACTAAAGACTGAAATGTTTTTAACAGTGTCCATAAATGTATTGATTGTAAATAATTGGAAGGCCAAATTAATTGTTTGTTTATATCCAAAAATCATAAAAATAGAAGTATATATAAAACAAAAACAAAATCAGCTTACATTTTGTATTATTAAAACTTTTCATTTTTCAATCCTACTGAAATGTTAAACGTTTCTTCACATTTCCTTTTATCTTATTTTTTTTTAGAATTCTATCTTAATTTTACACCAAAATCCTATATATAAAAACTAATACAAAATTTTTTACATTAGAAATAATATGTAAAATTGTACCATTTCATCAGGAAAATCAACCTCTTGATTGTCAATTGGCAAAAAAACTTTTCCAGATAAAAATGACGTTCCTGAGCAAATGTCTTCCATGTATCCTGGATCAAATCTTTCACCTGGTTCTTCTTTTAATACAACACTAACAATATTTTCATCCTAGAAAAATAGACACAGCAATTGTTACATTTGTATAAGAAATATAATTAATTTATTTTAAAATATTAAAGACCAATAATATTACATTTATATTATTTTAAAACCACAGAAATATTTTACACGTCTATAATAATAAGCAATATTAATATATATGTGTTTATAAATAATTTAATTATACATATATCCATGTTATTATGATAAAATATAAGAT
This sequence comes from Leptoteleia sp. ZL-2020, assembly GCA_022817305.1. Classification (NCBI taxonomy): domain Eukaryota; kingdom Metazoa; phylum Arthropoda; class Insecta; order Hymenoptera; family Scelionidae; genus Leptoteleia; species Leptoteleia sp. ZL-2020. The sequence continues at coordinate 8,736 of JABFPN010003669.1, forward strand.
ACTTTTTAGCTGTTTACCATCACTTGACTATCAATTCCTAAAGCATCCATCCCCTCATCTTTATCATCAGAATCATCCATGTGTAATAGATTTTTACTAAAATGTTAATCAAAAAACAAACGCTTACAATTTAATAACTTTGACTTGTACAATGGTAATTGCTACCATTAAGGAATATCGATTATCCATAGAACACGTAAAAAGTTACGATACATTACAAGTGATTTATCTTGTGTAAATGTATTCTTATTTTAATTGTTGTTTTACCTGTTGCAAAACAAAGATGCTTTTAATTTAATTAGAGATTCAATGTAAGAAAACTAGTCAACGAATTCTGTCGGAGTGTAAGAAAACAAGTGGCCCTGGCACGACGCATTACTCACATCATAACTGACTATTGCAAATGATAATGATTCCGAGTCTAGCGTAGGAGAATATTTTGATGTCGATAACGTGATTGCCTTTAACATCAAATGTCATCCATTAAAACTACATCACTTTTTATCACATGTTGCTGAATTTGCACGAGATACGCATCGATAATCGCACGTAAGTTCATACATATATTTTATTAACAATCCTCTCGTTAATTTATTTTACGTTTGCGTGTAAAACACGGCCTCGTGGATTAAAAAATCTGTTATTTTTGTCTGTGGTTGTAGATTTTTGCGATCTCTTTGTGTACGTACATTATAGAGCGTTCACAAGCATTTCAAACTGAGGCAGTTCGACACACTTTTCGCCGATTCATTTTCAGCCCATCGGATGGCGCTGCCGTCGGATTGACAATTCAGTAAAAGAAAATGAAATAAATCATAAACGAATAATCAGTCGTGACCGCCACGACTTTAAACATAAATCAACATAAATCACCTTCAATGCTAATAATCGATAGATACTTTTTTTCGTACATGTTTATAACAGAAAACAGTGCTTTTACAACGTATTTTAAATGAGGTAAATTTGATATAAAATAATTATTTTCAAATTAATAAGATGGTAAATATTATTGTTGAATGATAAATGTCAATAATTTTATAAATTTTAGTAATTAATTATTGCAAATATAAAATTTGTGAATGACAAATTCACTCACTCATAAATGTATCCTAAAAATATAGTATAAAAAAAAAAGAAATTAAATTGAAAAGACACGTGTTTTCTTTGGTAAGAAAACATAGAAAAGTATTATATCATATTGTACAGACACGTTTTACATTGAAAAAAAAAAAAATTTATTTATATAGTTTAAAATCTATAAGTGACAAATTTAAGAAAGTTTCAAATGTACAAATTTTATAAAATAATTATTACTAATTTTTTATTGCTAATTCATAGACTTATAGTTATTATTAATTAAAACAATAACAATGTACGTTCTCATTATTATTTCGAAAGCAAGCCTGACAACTATTAGCCACAAAAACTGATAACTTCGTGCGCATGAAGCGGTCCGTTGTCTATACTGTGACTGAAATTTTGATAATTTCGGACAGTGCGTTTAACGACAAAAGAGCGAAGCTGTTGTCTTCCAGTGATTGACGTTTTCACCGTTTCTTTTGTATACGAGCATTGTCGTGTTTGATTGTCGAAAATGCACGCGTGAAACCGCTAAATAAGAATTCTCGCAGCGATCGCGACATATACCAGAAGTTATCATTGTGTCAAAATGAAGCCACTGATCGAATTCACCGAGTGTCTAAGGGATACACCGAAATTTAGGTGAGTACTCATTTATCTATTTTTACGCATATTTACATCTCGGGAACGCGGACCTGGTTATTTGACATTGTTTACTTCCGAGGAAAGTATCTGCTCGCGTGTACGAGTTACTATTCTCGTTGCCATTTTCTTAGCATCCCCTTTTTTTTTTCTTTTTTTTTGATCAACAGTGACAAACGTGTGAATCATAATTTTGGTACGTTTGCGAAATCTTTGTTGTTACAATCAAAATTATTTTTAATTTGATACAAATCCTATGAAATTGATAATAACATTTCTGCGACCACAGTTTTCATTAAAGGTATTAAATTTTGCTTTCATCCAAGCTATTTGTGTAAATGTATTTCTAAAATTCCTTTTTATATTCTGCAAAATATAATTTGTTATTATATATGGAAAGAATTTTATGCTTTATATTATTACAGAGCACAAGTGGAAGAAATAGAAAATGATGTGGATCAATTTGAACTTAAACTAGAGAAGGTAATTTTTTAATGAATAATGAGTTTTATAATTAATAGAAATATTTATCCATATTTATAAAAAGTACACATAAATCAACTGTAATGTTTTATATCATTGATTTAATTTTTATTATTTTGTAAGTAAATAATATTGGTAAATATGAATGAATGTCACTTTCATTTTATATTAAGAAAGAACTGAAATATGTATTTTTTTAATATGTCAGTTATTTATTTTGATATGTTATTGTGTAATATAAACATAATTGCGAAATGTTATAAAGTTATACTACTATATAACAGAAAACTTATTATTCAGTTAAAATACTTCCTTTAAAATAACATTTTACAAATAATTTTATTGTTTACTTTTAGGTTTTAAAAAATTGCAATTCAATGATCGAAGCTGGAAAAACATATATATCTCAACAAAGGTATGATAAAATAGTTCATATATAGTATATTATGTTTTAATTATCCTATTATATATTGTAACAATAATGATATCAATAAGAGTAAAATTAGTAAAAGTGTTTAAATTAATTATTTCTCTAATGTATAAATAATATGATATCCAAGCTCTGTTATGTTATAAATACTATCTATGTACTTATACACGTACAAAGCGTATACAGAGCAGGAAGCTGTATGAACTGTTGTGCTCCAACTAAATGAGTCATACCAAAGTTCTCACGTCATACATAATCAAATTTAATTGTACATTTTCCAACTTCACAACTATACTGCACTCCAGCCATCTTAAGACCATTTTATTGTTTCATGCAATTAATGTGCAAAAAAAATGATTATATTTTTTTATTTTAATTGGCAAACCAAATGTCACGTAACTAACAGATACTTGGAAAAATATTCTTTAGAACTTTTTGTTGATAATTATTGAAGATAAAAAATTAATGGAATTTGTATTTTAAATTTGAAAGTTATTATTTATTTTGATATGTTTGAATATTATTGACACTGTTGATTTTTTAAATCAATGCGATATTGAAAAACAAATATTATAATGTGATTATTTATGTATGTAGTTTAACAATAAGAACAATAGCTGATTAAGTAATACATTTTATAATATATGTAAGGAAATAAATTTGCACAAATATTAACATTGTTTTTAAATTGTCATTTGAAATTTCAATTTAAAAAATGTTAAAGAATTGCATTTATAAATATTTAAAACCAAACAATGTTTAACATACGATAAAAATATAATGTTCAATTGTTAGATAAATACAACATTTATTGTTATTATTGTAGTTGTTAATATAATAATTAATGTAGATAATTATTACATGTGTATTTTGAAATTATTAATGTAAAGTAATGCAGTTTGTGTGTCAAGCATATTATTCTTACTAAAATGATATATTTTTTAGTCTATTTGCCAACAGTTTGTGGGAATTATCTCTTTATTTTCATGATACTGAAACAATGGAAATTGACAAATTGATTCATGCTTTACAAGAAATGAATAAATTCCATGTTATATTATTGGATCAAGCATCGAGAACTATCGTCAAAGACCTCAACTCATTTATTAAAAGGTAAACAAAAATGTGTTAATATTAACATTTGCAAATCCGTAATAATAGTTATTTTTCAAGTCGCGAAGGAAAATAATTTCAATAAAATTCTTTACACTTTTATGACCTAATTGGATCCAATTAATTTGTAAACAATAGCCTTAAATCAAATTTATAATTAATTATATACATGTATGTTTTATATAAATTTATACATTCTATTAGTAAACCTTCGTATCCATATTTTTATACATATTAAAATTAAACAAAGTTGGATATTGTAATTAAAAAATGATTAAAGTAGGTTTCATTGCAATTTCTGTTATTTTTCCAATTATTTTATTTTCTTGTACTTAAAATAAATACTGTTATTTCATTACATTTAATTTGTAATTTTTTTGATATTTTTGTCAAATTTAGTTGGTTCTGATATCAAATAAACTATACATATTAGATACATCACAAAATGATTAAACAAATTGATTTCAATTTGTACATCAATGAATAGACAAAATGATATATAAAATTATCTACCTTGATCCATTTTATCAATAACCCCAGATGAATATGCGAGAGTTCAGTACTTTCTTCGGTTAATTGTTTTAATAATTTTTAAATAAAAATAAAATAGTTACATTATATTTCGCGAAAGCTACATCGCTGTAATTAAATGAAATTAATTATTTTTATACCGCTTTATTTTATGACTATAAATAGAATGTTTCGTGTTCCTATTCGTATTAATTACCGAAAATGACTGACCAATGAATCGCGATATAAATTAATCATTATTTTCACAGCAATGTGTCAGAATGAACTTTTTGTTAGTTTGTCAACTAGTTGAATAAATGTTAGATTCATTCTAAAATATACAATCTAGTTTCTTTCATTATTTTCACAGTGATATTAAAAAAGTAAAAGAGGCACGACACTATTTTGAAAAAATTTCCGGAGATTTAGATATCGCTTTGAATCGAAACGCTCAAGTGCCGAAGAATCGTCCGGCTGAATATGAGGAGACATCAAATATTTTGTCGGCCACACGTTCTTGTTTTCGTCACACGGCATTGGATTATGTTCACGACCTGACGATGTTACAAGCGCGCAAAAAACACGAAATTCTGGGCAGCTTAGTAAACTATATGAACGCGTATATTACATATTATCACCAGGGTACTGACTTGGCTCAAGATTTGGACCCGTACTTGAAGGAACTCGGCGATGATTTAACACGCATGCGCGGCGATACCGCCAAATTGGAAAAAGAGATGGAAAACCGTCACATTTACGTTAGTAATCGAGACTTGGTGCCAACTCACAATTCATTAACGAACAAGTTACAAATGGAGGGCTATCTGTTCAAACGTACTAGCAATGCGTTTAAAACTTGGAACAGACGATGGTTTTGCATGAAGGATAATCAGTTAGTCTATAAGAAGCGAACTGGGGACACGGATTATACAGTTATGGAAGAGGATGTGCGACTTTGCACTGTTAAACCTGTTGTCGTTTCCGATCGTAGAAATTGTTTTGAAGTTCTAAGTCCGACAAAGTAAGAATTGTTACAATTATTGTTCTAAAATCTGGGATATCTAATATTATTATATTAATTAATATATCCTTTAGATTTTACATTCTGTCTTTGATGATTTAATACTTGTTTCATCTAATAGATGAAAATTGTTTTAATTATACAAATTACTTCAATTTCGTTGAAGTAAATTAAGTAAAAGTCTATGAGCAATACTTTTAAGTACAAATGAATTTATTATTAATAGAAACGTTGAAATTTTTTTTAAATAATTATGGGAATAAAAAGATTGTATTAGTTGGTACTTTCTTGAAATATAATTTTAAATTAAAGTTTCGTGTTATAGAAGTCATATGCTGCAGGCAGATAGTGAAGAGATGTATTTAGCTTGGGTCACTTTCATGCAGCACGCAATTGGTTTTGCAATACAACGAGGACTAGGTAAAGATTCCGCAGTTAACACTTTGGAAATGAAAAATCAGAATGGAAAAGGGGTTTATAGACCTGCAACAAAACCTAGATCTAGGTGAGTGTTTTTTTTTTTTTTTTCATAATGCATACTATTTTTTCAAAATATATTTCTTAATATACTAATTCAGTTATGAAATATATTTATTCTAGTATTTTTTTATATGCTTACATAAAAACCTGATACTCTCATGGCGAACCGCAATGTTTTAGGTACTTTCGGTTGTTATCTAAGAGTTCACATGCCCTAAGTAAACAGAAACTTTTCAAGGCCAATGCGTCTCGCATCGAGTTTGTTAGCCTCTATATCTTTTTGCACTCCGATATGCCTCTGTACAGTCCAAATAATTTGAAACTGTGGTTTTGATATTTTATCTATTTTTCTTTCCATTTGAAAAGTATATATCATCAATGCAGAAGCCGAGAATTCATTTAATCCTCATTAAGGAAAACGTTATTTCGCTTTACAGCTATTATTTGTAGTTGAAATATGACAATTTCAGTGAAGCTGTCATCTCTGGAGCATATATTAAAACTGAGGCTTTATTTATTATTTTATTTTAAGACGTTTAACCCTTTCGCTCCAAACAACGGATATATCCGTCATCCACATGAAAACTCGTGGAACCGAACGCCAGATATATCCGGCACACCGATAAAATCGCGTTCTAACTTTTGGGTATTGTTTTAAAGAAAAATCCCTATAATTCCAAAATATATTATCCAGTCGCAACTTGTACAGTTTCGGCAGGAGGTCCCGTTCAGGCGTGGCGCTACGGCGGGCTGAACCGCCGTAGCGAAAGGGTTAATGATATCTTAGATGATAATTCAACATCCTGTGAACTGTATTACGTGTTCTACAATAAGAATGCTGTCAACAAATGGTTAACGATCTCTGGATGTTGTTTGAATTGTTGACATCTGGTGACATTACCATATCAAACTCGAGCTCCAGGATGTTAAGAGGCAAACATGAAATATTAATTATAATTGGTTTGATTTTTGTAATTGAAAGTACATATATGTGATATGTGATACACTTTTTCAGAGTATGGGAACAATTATTAAAAATTCCTGGAAATGATGTTTGTTGCGATTGCGGTGGCGCTAATCCTAAATGGGCTAGCATTAATTTAGGAATAACATTATGTATAGGTAATTTTTAACATTTACATTCTTTTAAATTTAATTATGTTCGAGAAAGTTAATTAATTATTGATGTAATTAATTTTTGTAATAATATAGAATGTTCTGGAATACATAGAAGTCTTGGAGTTCATTATAGCAAAGTGCGATCGTTGACACTAGATGACTGGGAACCTGAAATATTAAAAGTAATGGCCGAATTAGGAAACACTGTTGTTAATAATGTATATGAAGCTGTACCAATTGATTCTGATATAGTCAGAGCTACTCCATCATGTAGTGGGCAAGTATATTAACTGATTTCTAATTTAAATTATATTACGACGAGATAAAGATAAAGGCATTAAGATTAATTACATTTGTATTAATAAAAATAATATAATTATTATAATAGTGACTAATAAGAATATGACTAATGCCGTTTTATATGATAGCATTAAGCAACTATATTAAAAACATTGATAATTTTTACTATTTGTAATGGAATATATTAAAAAATATACATTTTATTTTTATTCATTTATTTGAACATATTTTAATTGCTAATTTATTCATGATAAATGATGTCCATTTAATTTCCTTTATTATACTCTTTAATACAATTTAAAAATGTTAAATAAGTTAAGGTTTAAAGAATTATTTTTTCTCGAAGATCAAAGTGGTTATATTAAATATTTAAAACTTGTGTATTATTTTTATAGAAATGTTAGAGAAGCTTGGATTAAAGCGAAGTATGTTGAAAAAAAATTTGTTAAACCACTAACAAATGCCCCATATTCTGGTCAACATACTGGCAGAGAAATGATGCGTTTTCGAACGTGGAGTGTTCGAAAATTACGTCGTAGACCTCGAAGCCGAGACAAAAATGATTCGACAATTCGCAACAAATCTTCAACATTGACATCTGTCCGGGAATCACAATTATCAACCAGCTCCGAAGGAAGTAAGCATCCTTCTCTAGAAAGTTTAAATTCTTTGGAAAAATTAAAGCCCGCGGATGATCTTTTGGATTCGGAATGTAATATAAAAGAAGAACATAAGAATAAAATGGAACACGCTAAGCAAGAAACACTCATCAACAGAAATTTAATAGAACAAAATTATTCTAAATCTGATGAGGACACCGCGGATAAATCTGATGAGATGGACATTTTGTTGTTTGGTTGTGACTTGCCAAAGCCAATAATTGACGGTAATTTAGAATTAAGTTCAGATCAGGATTCAACCGCTGGAGAAGAGGAAGAGTTCGGCGACGAGGAAGATATGAAAAATTTGCACCCTGAAATGCTTTTATATAAAGCAGCTGCGGCTCATAATTTGCCGGTCATGTGTCGAGCTTTAGCAGTTGGTGCTGATAAAGTATGGACAAATGTTAATGACGACGGTCGTAATGCTTTGCACCAGGCAATTGTTAGCGTAAGTACTTATTTTGTTTAAATAATTTAAATTTAATTACATTATTTTCTATACCAATGGCCTTAAGGTGAAATGTCACTCGTTGACGAAGTTCAAATTGGGAAAAATTGCCGCCAAATAAATATTTGTAAATATTTTACAAAATAATAATTAATTTGAGAAAAACGCAACGTACGTCCAAAGTTAAACTTGTTTCGATTTTTTTAAATTGTCTTTTATGCATTGAAACTTTTCTCAAAAAGCTATCTTTTGGAAGTCGTTTTCTAACTAATTTAGAGGTTATATTTTGGGTTACAAAAACGACTTC
>JABFPN010003670.1:0-17327 GCA_022817305.1 Leptoteleia sp. ZL-2020
TTTTTTGTACTAATCAAAAATGGAAACCTGATGGGTGCCTGACCGATGCCGAGCGTTACGTTCTGTACCGGTGCCCAATTAGGTAACCTTCCTTGGGCCAGCTTTGGACGCCATATTACGTGCTCAAATGCAGTCTACCTGGTTAGTCCCTTATAGGGCTCGAATCAGGAAACCGTTGTTCAGGTATTCCACGTTTCAGCCCCATTGGGGCCCTATAGGTGATAGGGCATGCCCGATTTCATTTCTACCTGGGTATATATGATAATTAGATCAAAACATGCCTCCATACATGTCCACATATATACCACACTTATGCCAAATATATGCCACATATACGTCACATATATGGCTCACATATGCCACACATATGGCAACCTGTACAAACTTTTTCTCGTGGGAATTTGTGCCACTAAGATCGGTTAAAATTCACGAGATAAAAAAAATAAGCTACGTGACGGTTAATTCAGTTTGATTGACTGCAAATAAATGCAACGAGGACAAAAAGTGGAAAAGGTGAAGAAGCGCGGTGACTCGGCAGGAAATGAAACCTGATTTAGGAGTGCGGTGCAGAATCTCCCGGGAGAGCGTCCGGTCTGACCATCGCGCGTTCGCTCCACTTGCCAGTGTTCCTGGCAAATGCAACACTCGAGCTTTATCTAGCCTGGTGCCACCGCACTCAATCCCCTTCCCCCCCCCCCCGTGTAACCCCTCCTCACTCCATCCCTCCCTCCCTCTCTCTCTCTCTCTCTTTCTTGTTCGCCAATAAGACTCGTTAATAGATTCTTTTGCATTTTCTCCTTCCTTTCAATTTCTTTCCCATCCATCCACGTCTTTTTGTCGTACCCTTGGTCACTCTTTCGACCATTCCTCTTATTCCTTTAATGGGATCGTTACCTGCGCATCAAATTTCGTTTTTTCGCGGGTACATAGATTGACGTTTTTGGCCGCAGAACCGAGAGCGGAAAGAAAAGGAAATTTTCACATATAAACAACTCGAAGTCAGACGAATGTCACATTTATGCGACTCATTATGTGATATGGTTCGGTATACATGACAAGTAATTACGTTATGCTCGAGTAAAAATAAACGTGATCAAATTTGAGGTAATAAAATGGTCATCAGAAGATCACAAAATGAGACTTTATATGATCGTATTAGACGAATAATATTTGATTATATACAGAGAGAAAAGATTAATAAAAATTTCCTGACATTGTTAGTAAACTGGTCGTATATTTGTAAAAGTTGAAAAATTACTATCTTAAGTTAGCAAAATGTGGCATTTATTATATTGATTTTCATATTTATTCCCTCGTATGTGGTACATTTAACGCAATTTTGCCGGGAACGAAAGATTCGGCGTAAAGAATACGAGAGAAGGAATACAATTTGAATAAATCTAGGCGGCTTGAAATTGTAACATTATCAGGTCCGCGTTCAAGATCGGAATCAAAACATATGGCACGTATAAAGTATAGAAATGTCCCCTAATCGTAACGTGTTTCGTGTACGAATGAGATATACCAGTACCACGGGACTCGCATTATTACATTTTACATTTTGATGCTTGAATTTTTACTGAATTTGTCAAACAGTTGTGTATAAAGAAAGGATAAGTACTTTTAATAGTAAATATATCGTTATTTTTTCGCCGCGTTAATTATCCCGAATCTTGTTTATATTTATTTTAATTAGCGTAGGAAAATGATTCGCTAAATTGAGAATTAGCGTACTTTCGATTAAAAATAGTCCGAATAAAGGTCACAACAAAAATACATCATTACTTTTATGACGTTCGTATTTTCTACTTTAGAATTATTGCCATCCATGGACGAGGCAATTAACCTTTTAATTAGAGCCGGACAAAGAGACTATTGGTTACAACGCGTAAATGCGTAACAATCTGCAATAATAGTAATAAGTCGCACAATTATACAAAGTTTTTGATAATAATAACTTTTACAATTTCGATTATTCAAATGAAATTAATATCGCAGTAAATATTTATCTATAACGTTTTTATTTTATAAATTATCTGTATTGTAGTTATATAAAAATATATAAATCATCGTTTAAATAAATCGTCACCAATGTTAATTAATTTTATCCCATTAACAATATCTTTTGTATATATCGCACGGTACTCACATTGAATTACTTATTAATTTAATGACTAGCATTTAACTGCAAGCTGAAATTTCGGCGCTGCAAATTTCTAAACTTCCTTAATTAAAAAAATTGCTGCAGTCGAGCCTGGGGGTGTGCAGTTTGAGCTTTTTGAAGAAACAGGTGGAAGACGATGGTGCAGCAGGTTGCGCTTAGTTAATGCCGATCTAGTGGTTAGACAAGTCTACTAGAACCTAGGAAACATCTGTCTTACTTCAGGTGATTAAAGCATAACTATATCCCGTACACCTTGCAAAGCGAAAATCTCTATTGACGGTCTGCTGTAGATCTAACGCAAAAAAAGCAGTGCAAAAAAATTCGTTATTTTAGGGTCCCTTTTTTGTACCGCCTAAAAGGTACAGAGTCGAGAAGGAAAACGAGAAAAAAAATTCAATTGACGTCAAGTGTAAAGTAACTTTTAGCAACGAAACTTTTGTAAACAAAAAGAATGTTTCTTTTTCTCCACATTATTATTTTTATCAAATATATATCAACACCTGACTAAACGTGCCATAGTTAATGACGAAATTATGCCAGCAATTTTTGCAAAAAGACCAATAATTTTCGGTAAACGAAGAAAGAAAGTGAATTGACTTAGTTTCACTAATATTTAGCGGGTTATTAAGTGCAATTTAATATTTCACGAAATGGCACGCTTTGTTTGAAAAAAAAGGAAAGTTCAAAAAATTAACTTCGATGCCATTCACGATAAGTGAAGTAATATTGTGGCAGTTAATTATTCAGTTGTGCGTTCGAAAAAAATAACTCATGAATTAAAATGTGGAACAAAGTGATATACCGCACGATAGACTGTAGCACCTGCTCATAGTAAAAGAAGGGTTCCGCGTGATCCACCTGTACCATTTCTAGGTTTCTTTTTTGTGACGTTTGAATGGGACTGCGCTAGGCTCTTCATCGTATTACATCATTTTCCGGTTGAAGTCATAATCGGGGTGCTCTATTTCCATTTGGGGTTCATATGAATTGTTCGATTAGGGACACATATAAAAGGTCCGGATGGGAAATGTGATGCTTTCAACCTGATATACTTATTTCTAGTCGATTAGACGTAACTATGATACAATGACCCAACGTCACTGAATTACTCCAAACGCACGGTCGCAACATCGCCGAGCCTCAACTGAATTCAAAAAGGTAAAATAAATTCGCGCAGAGGGGGGAAGGGGAATATCCGACTAATATTTATTATTAAATAACCGATTAATCATTTCCATTAAACATACATTTCGCTCCTCGGAGCGGAATTATCGTCAATTATAATTCAATAAGAAGTGTGCCTCGAGGAAGCGTCTTGGTGTTTTTTATTTTAAAAAATTATATAATTAGCGAACGAAAGTTGGTGGGATGGTAATTAACTGGGAATTAAACTTGTTGCGGCAAGTTTTTGCCGGCGCGATAACAGTTTTAATTGTGACAGCAAACAAATAATTATTCGCCGGGACGATTTAATTATTATATTAATATTCTAATGAGGGGCGGCGTCGCAAAGTGGCCAATTATTTTGTCCATTTTACGGCCGAATAGAAATTAATTGTAATTGCGCAATTCGCCGCGCCTCGCCAAACGCGAGAGAGATACTTTTCAGCGAAATGCAAAATTTATTATTTATGCCGCGTTACTTCAATTAATTGATACCCGGTTGCGAGCGCGCGACGGCCAAAGCGCGCGCGTATGCGTGGCGTTTAACGTTGATCACTTCTTAAATTGAAACTTATCGCGCGCGCCCGTAACATCATGATTTATTCAAGTAACAGTGATGTATCGTCGCTCGGAGTGTTACGAAGATATGTGAAATCTGCTTTGAAAAACCGAGAATGGCAGGGAATCGCGAGTGGAGTACGCGGGTTTGCCGAGCCAAGCCGCATTCGCCACGAACTATGAAGCGAAAAATAGAGTGGGGGCCCGGTGTCCTTACCTCTCGGACACTCCGGCCTTGAGACGCAGCGACGCTCAATGCAATGCATTTTGCACTACAGCAATCGTCACCGGAAACAGTAATCGTTCATCTGATTCTGCACTTCCAATATAATCCCCAAACCAAACTCATTTCCACCGAAACGTGCTTTACGTCAACACGGCCATAACCGCGCCGCTGATAACTCAATCGCGCATGCTTATATTTAAAATATTTGCCGAGCGCAATAATGTTATTATAAATTGAATCGTTCCAGGTAATTAAACGTTCACAAAGAGTAACTTTTTTTTGTTTTCAATGCAATTTTGCTTATTGGATTGTTTTTGAAATTCACGGCTTATCGAACAAGGTTATTCTTTTTAATGGCAAATTTCACTACTCCTTCAATGGAACGTAAGAAAAATTGTAACATTTATAAGATGCGTATGATGATAATTTAGAGCGTTGAGAAAAAAAGTTGATTTTCAGGCAAAATTGACTCAGGCAAATAATTTATGGGGTGCGTAATTAAAATGGGGATTTAATTGCTTATTAATTAATTGCATATTACATTGGAATATAATTATTAATGACAAAAGAAATGCAGTTTTATTCATAGTTCGTTGTACTTGACTTTTAAGTATAAATAAAAATGATAAAAGTTTGTTGCAAATAATACATGTGAATTTATAATTATTTACCAATAAAATAGAAATGTTAACAAGGATAATTCTAAATAAAAATGAAAATATTAAATTTTACTGAAGATATTCTTTTATAATTTATATTTGTTATCCATTGAGTAGTTGATTTTTAAATAAGATAAAGGGAAATGAAATGCTGTTCACTTTCTGAAATGCTAATTCAGCGATTCATTTTAGTACATTTAATTAAACGTGTAAATGTTTCATAAGGTCCTTACGATCTATAACCGAGTATTGAAATATTTCTATAATTAACATAACTTGAAAAATCAAACTCATCGCAAAAGTATGTCACGCTTTTCAATATTATTTCGCTGATAAAAGTGGGTACTTCATGTGATCTTGGTTTCGTACAAAATTATACATTATCGTACTGCAACTGCAGTGGAACCCTTTTATGCCTAATTGATAGTTAATTAACATTTACTTGAAATCAATATTTGATCAACTATTTATTCAATGAAAATCCGATTCAGCTAAAAACTAATTATTATTAATTTATTAATTATTGTAAAATTTAAAAATAAACGATTAACTGGTCAATGAATAAGTGAACTTATTAACCTACTAATTTCAATAATGAACACTTCAATAAACCAAACAAATAATTCATATCATCAATCAAATATTCATATAAATAAAATTATTATAAAAGAAGACTGTGTCATTTTTTCAAGTACTAATTATTGCCGAGTATTATTTTATACAGAAACATACGGACTCCATCGATTACTATACTATTTTCCTCAGTATACCGAATCTTTCGGACCGTTAGCAACATGAAAATATAAAAATACAATTTCCCTCGTTAAGTTTCTCTCGTTACAGTGGCGAATTGAATAATTATAATATATAGTTCAGAGAAACATTAATCAATATAATTTAATTAATTTAATCAGATGGTAATTCCGCGGCGGATCCAGTCATAATATTAATGAAACTGAACACTGTGCGTCAATATTACAGGCACATTTCTATAATTAATTAAGCAAATTAGAAACTATGACGGCTGATTAAAATATCATATTCCGTTGGTGCGCTAAATTATGAATCCGATGAAATATAAATACCGCGCAGCGGGTAAAGATATCAAGCGATCGGTTCTCGAAGCAGAGATTGAATATCGAAATTCAGGGGCGCTACTTTGGATAAAAATACGAGAATATAATGAAGCAAGAAATTAAATCAAAAGAGGTTGCGACGGTGCATCGCTCGTGCATGCGCTCGTTTATTCGGTTCGTGGCTATTTCGACCTCGCTCGCAGATAAATTTAACCTCACCGACGCGATCCAGACGCGACATAGTTCGTGGACTCGCTTATGTGTATTGGATCCGTATGTAACGATGCTTTATGTGTACGCCGAGAGAGAAAAAGAATTGGTAAACATAACCAGATCTGCATCACGATAACCATCAAATCACTGGTTATCTTTACCATGGTAGGTATGGTTAATTTAACTGAGATTTTATTTAACCAAGATACGCTTTTTCTACTGATGTTTCTATTATCAAGTTTCCCTTTTATTGTATTGGATTAGTATATGTAACTATATTACATAGTAATTATAACTATGTTAACTACCTGCTTTAACCAAACAGTATAGTTATTAATACCATAAATAAACTGTTACTGAAACCCAAATTCATACTTTTCATACCCATATTACAACAGTTATTGCAACCCTGATATATAATTTACTCTACTATACTGAAATAATTGAAATATACTGAAGTAACTAAAAGTTGACACTTGATTACAATATCGTTTCACAGGTAAGACAATTATTCTTTCACAATACTCACACGTAAGACAAACTTTCATCGTTAAATTTTATTTGGCAGGCAAAACTCGATACTTTTTCATTTCATGGAAAAACTAATAATGAACTATCGTTTATCAGATGAAAATTATATTAGTTCTAAAATTGTATTATCACGGTGTGGAAAATAAATTAATACTTTAGAAAATGACTACAGTGGACGAATTATATTTTCCATAGTTATGAATTCAACTATTGAAATCTATACGACCGTTCATACACACATTTCCCTGCATCGAACATTGATCGTAACTTCAAGTTCCCCAGAAAAGAATAATAGTAAACTTATATCAAATTGTTCAACTTTATATATTAATTCGTAAAGAATGTAACAAACTGCAATACAACTGTGCAGATCTGGCATGCGAAGTTATAAATAGCTTCGATTCGAGAAGAGACAATATCAGAAGGAAAATGTTTTTACATCTTTCGTGTAATATCGAGAAAAGCTGTACGAAATGTTGTATTAGCGTGATAATGATATTACTATATGTTTTTAGCCCTGAAACCTAAAAGCTTTTCTTTAAACGCAAAGAAGTAACGTTTGGTACGTATTTTTTTTTATCGGAAACGCAAAATGGTCTTTATTCCTGAGATAACAGTTTTAAACTTCACCGCAATGCGACACTGATTGTGGAACCATTTGAACTCACAAATATTTCGCAATGTGAAAACGATCGATTTCCCATATTTTAACTTTATGCGACGTGCATTTGTATGTTTACATAATGTTTACCGACGTATCTGCTATGTTGCTCAATGAAATGCTAACTTATCTACAGTGTAAACAAATTCAAAATAAAACTTTCATCTCTCTCCCATTACAAACAAATTAAAATCTTAGAACATTGAAATTAAATATACATACATTAACGCTAAGCTTTATGTACCCATTCATAGTATTAACACGAGAATTCTATATTTGTATCTCACATTTGCTATGTGCGTTTCAGTTATTCAAATTTAAATTCAAGCTCAATAATTGCAATAATTGCATTTCAAATTCTCAACAATTAATTTTATCTTTTATAATACCTTTTTTATCAATGGTATATTTGGTTTGCCAAGTTATATTTGGTATTCAATTTTCCTTTAAATATGAGGGTGTTTACTAGAAAAAATTATAATAAATTTATTATTTTGGTAATTTAATTTAATTTAATTTCTCGAGTGTAAAATTCGACGTGGATGTATAGAATGCGTACACGTGAGTATATTTTGCGTGCGATCTGATCAGGGTTGAGATGAACAATAATAGGCGATCTCAATGAGGGCCACTTCTCTGCTTGTCGTAATATCCAGAGACTTGCCCCATTGGGAACAATTAAGGGTGCCATTTAGCTGGTTATTGGAATAGTTGCCTCACTGGACCCCTCAGTTTTCGCTGGAGTCTACACATTTTGCACCGCAGAGCAATAAAATTTTTTCCTTTAATAATTAAAATATGGGAATTGTGCAATAAAGATTTCGATAATTTGTCTAACGCAATTGCACTGGCGTGTTTATTTATAAGCGTCAAGTTTTTAATAATAAGCAAATTTTTGGGCCAATCAGACCGTTGATTTGGTGATCGATGCAACTCTAAGAATACAATGCTGTTTGAATGAATGAATAAAGCATCGAGGCCATTTATATATATTGACGAGATTGAATTGATTAATAATATTGACCAACCTCAGAAACCGTGCAATGAATTGTTATTAACGAATATCGGAATGTACTTTGAACGTTTGTGACAGTTAAAGAATACGTCGCACGTTTGAACATTACTTTTTAACAGTTCGTCGCTTTGTATACATGTTAGCGAAAATTCTCTCGATTTGTTCTCTACGAATAATTTGAATAAAGCGATGAATTTGTAATTGTAAATATATATAAGTAATGCATAATGAAATATTTAAAAATCGCTTTGATTGTTATGATTTAATAAATATTTTAAACTGAATCTTTAGCAAAACTGTTTTTTCAATAGATTTTGTAATAAATTTAAGTTGCTTTTTCAAAATTGCAATTTTTATGAATGTCAAGCAAAATGTCTTGATATTTTTATGAAAGATATCGATCAGATGGAAAATGAAATTAGTATTAAAAAAGTACTAATTGAATTTGAATATTTTTAATCCCTGATTAAATTTTGGATCGAACTTTTTATGCATGTAAAAAGTTCGGTTGAGCTTTAATAAAAATTCTTTGCAACTGATAAAAAAATCTCAACTTTTCTTTTATTGTATATTTTCTGCAAGGAATAATTTTATTAAACTTAATATCAAATGAATTACATTAATGATGATAGAATCTATGTACTTTTAAACTGACTTAAAAGATTAATCATATTTCAAACTCCGATGTTAACTCTAACATAGTTTGAAGTACACTAATAACATGTTTTCTTTTATTCATTTTGAAAATTTATGACTGCATTGTTTTCCACGATGAATTGCATAAGAATTTTCCCTTAAATTAACTTCATGCACGATGAAAAAATTCAATTAAAATTTCCTGCGTTCGTCACAATAATCGCGATGGTCTGTCGTCGTAACTGAAAAATAATGTTCTATAAACTCAAAGAATAATAATGCCAGACAATAAAAGTTACCGTGCCTGGACAATAATGTTTTTCGATTTAAAACCTATCTTTATGGTATTTTTAATTCAATTTTTTATCCATTCAACCATTATGTTGAAAACGAACATTATATCTAAGGTTTTATTTTACAAATGAAAATGTTATTTCTCTATTTTTATCGAAATGATTTAACAAAGTATTTTCATTACATCTATATACTCTTCATTAATGTATAAATATTAAAAAAAATATATAGCTTTTATACGAAAAACTTGTAATTTTCTAGCTTATTACACTTATTAAGAATATCGGATGGACATGCAAAAGGAGACGAGAGAATAAATTTAGTACACAATGTTTGCGCTCCTTTAGCCAGTAATCTTTCTTATATCATCCCTTTGTTATTAAGGATCGTGGTCTATTATGTTTTTTTTTTCATATGTTGTACTCTATACTGAGACTACCTCACAATATCGTACAATGTTAGTGCTGTAATTTCTATAATTTGGTTCATGCCTTATGATCATTATCTACCATATGTTTATGTTTTAAACAAATCTTTAATATGTTTTTTCATTTGATACATATAGTACTTAAAAAATATATAATTCAATATACAATTGCAATTGTAATATTAAAATATATATATATGTAATGAACACATATAAAATAATGTCATATTAAACATATTTTTCTATTTATATTAAACAAATGTTTAAAACAAACTGAATTGACTTGGCCATTTTATTTTTTATAATTTGTTTCTGCAGATAAAGTAATTCTGAAAAATTGTGCAAGTTTCACAACTGTTGTACGCTTTTTAAATGAATAAATATAAATATTTGAAAAATAATATTATTCACACATTTATTTAAGAGACTGCATCTTAAAATTGTTAGCCTACAGCGTCTATATCACTGATAGTTTAAGCAAATTCTTCTTATTTCAATGAAACTAGTTTTGTACAACGTAAACATATAAATCAATTTTATCTTCCTTTAAACTTGATACCATACAGTTTGAAGGACTGTGTAATAGTTGGACAGTGTATTAATAAAGTTACAGCGATAATAATATCAATAAATTCTATTGCTATACATCAACTATTATCATTAAAATAGTTGGCGCGAAAATTAACAGAAGAGCATTAGAATAAATACGCAAGATTTATTTTCAAGATTTGCAATTTGTTCGGCTGTTAGCATACCTGTTATACAATTGGACCATTCATAACGAAAATTACTCAATAAATCCAGAATATCGTACATCATTATTAACGTAATAATATTTAAAAATGTGCAATATATATAATGTCTAGTTCTAACTTTACTTTCTTCAATAATATAAATTAACAGGTGATAACAATTAAAAAAATCATTTCAACAGTTCAAAATAACAATAATAATACAAAGATGTATAACCTTGCATAATTATATAATTTACCAAATAAGTTTGTTGGAATATAAATGAAAGTTTCATTCAACCACTAAGAACTTAAACCACGATATTTAAGTTTTAGTCAATCTTGGATTGAAAATACAAGTAGTAAATTCGATATTTCATATTTTTATCTTAATGTTGTTTAAGTATCACAATTAAAAATAAATAATTAAAAATCACAAAAATTCATTTGCGATTCACCGCGTGCAAATTGAAATATTGGATAAATTGAAAATTAAATATCAATTTAATTAATAAATAACGTTGCCGCAAGGATTTGTTTCCTTTCCGAAATCAAACGCTCCTTTACAAGCCGCACACATATAGTGGTGCAATCGCATTCGATGGGGACAACGATAGCGGAAAACTTACGTCGCCCCTTTTAACAGCACGCGAAGACCAATTGCTGAATATTTACCCCTACGTACTCGCGCAATAAAAGGAATACTAAATCACGCCTATCTAAATTCCGGCATCTCCCTAGGAAAAACGGGCGAATTTTGTCCCGGTGAGAAAAAGCGCGACGGCGGTAAACTATGTCACCTTTTCCCGCAGCGTGCTATAATCTCATATAAACCGGTAACACGTTTACCCAACTATTGTTGTGTTGTTATTCCGCGCAACGCCGCGGAGATCTTGTGCCTTACATTCGAGCATTCCATCGTTGTTACTCGGCGGACTGTACTCTTCATATATGGGAAGCTGAAGGAGGAAGAGAAGGAGAAGGTAACCTTGAGAGTCGCTGAAGCGACGGCCATCTTGCCGAGATGCACTTTTGTTTTTTGTCCGGCTTACGATTTGCCGGCTCCTCTCGCTCCAGCCGGCTCGCTCCCTCTCGCTCCCGCTCGCTCGGCCGCTCCTTCCCTTTCCTCCGTCTCGTGCACTCTCTCGGCTTATATTGGTGTTCCCCATCCGTTCGTCCTACATGCCTCGTACCACATATTACCGACTGAGAATGCAACCAGCCTTCCCTCGGTATTACATTCCGTCCCGCTCCCGTAATCCTCTCTCTCACTCCCTCTCTCTCTCTCATTCTCCCTCAATCTCCCTCTCCCTCTCTCTCTCTCTATCTCGCTACGTTGCACCGTCTTATAGCTCCTCTCTTCTGATAAGCCGCGGAATTAAGAATCCTCACGAAATTTCGAAGCTTCCAGAAATACCGCGCCTGCGCTTTATGTTTATCATTTATTAATACCGCGACTTTTACAACTTTTGCAAATTATTCGTCCGCCACGAAATCGCGAGGCTGCCTTTTAATTAAACCACGTAATTAGATCGTCATTTTTGCTCGGCCAGTTATAGTACCCGGTGACGTTCCGAACGCGGGAGAGCTGCGAGGGAAATAAAGCGGGCGAAATTTACGTTGCAATTTGCCTAGCCTGATTCATGCCCCCACGTGGGGGGTAGGGGGGGGGGAAGTGTACAGGGGGGTAATGTTTCTAATCGCTGAAATTGGTCAAATTAAAATGAAATTTGTCGAACGGACCGGTGTAATTGAATTTGCGCGCCAAAAGTGGCGCATTGCTTTTTTTTCTCTTTCTCTCTCTCACGCGCGCGCGAATTAAATAATAAATTGCGATGAAGTGAAAGTCAGCCGCTCGCGATAAGATACAAACAAAAGTGATGGGGGGCTAGTAACGTGCCTAACTTTGCGCTTCATTGAACGATCGCGATGTATTTAGGTCAACGAACGACCGCGCGAATGCATACATGTATAAGAGATCTTGATCGGCGAAGTAACAAGCACACTGAAGTTCTCAGGAAACAATGTGGAGTCACGTGCGCGCGCTGAGTGAACGTACTTTATTCACGCTTAACTCCCGCATTCATATTTTATTATGTACTATCGTGTAAACGATTCAAACGGCAACTTTAGTTGGCGTTGCGAAATATCGATCCATTGATTCGTAAGATTTTTCTTTCGTGCTTTTCGAGGCAATCGAGGAAACGACGGTTAAACAAAGTTCAAGTTGTAAATTAAACTGTACCCGCGTAAAATTTCCCGCTTAATCCGTCGAGGATTTCAAAATAAAGAATATTCTGCGCAGTTAGAAGAATATCATTGTTTGATCTGTTCGATTCAGTTAGTTATTAATCAGTTATGATTATAAAATAATCATTAAAATGATAGCAACATTTTTTTTTAGAATTTTTAACGAGTATAAAGAATTGGTGAATCTATTATTTAATATCGTGATAATTCTGAAGGTTTCCTTTTTTTTCGTCGCTGTGGTAATTTTGTTATGAATTATTCTTCCGGCCGATAAAAACTTTTGCCGATTAAATTTGATTAAACTTGCCCGCAAAATTATTTCTTACACGCTGAGAAAAAAAAGTCATATGGTTATTATGGTTATTTTAGCTAAAAATCGGGTAACTGCATTGAGAAAAAAGATATTGTTAGTAAATTGGTCATATCATCAAGTTAGTAAAAAATATGTTGATAACTGTTGTTAACTTTCAAAGTTAATTGCCAACAAACTGACACGTTGTGCTAACATAAGATATTATTTTTTCAATTTTTGCAAGTATATGACCAATTTACTATCAAAGTCAGTAATTTCTATTAATCTTTCCCCTCCGAGTGGAGTTAAAATTTTATAATAACTACAAAAATTAACTATTTTTTAAATTACGCATATGGTTAACATCACTATTCTCTTTACCAAGTACAAACAATGATAGTCCGAGAGTTAAAAATAAATAAATCGTCGTGTATTGCAAAATGATATTGAATCGCGAATTGTTTTGACGACAATGGCCTCGTCGGCTGTCAACTATGAGAGACCGACGAACGCGCGTACAGGTCAGCAGCGGACGCTCTTATAACGAGCCCAATATTGCGCACGGACCGATCCGTGCGCGCATTGCCACGGCGCGTCGCTTTATCTCGGAAATTCGCAACGTTTCGGTGTTTACGCGCTCGAAATGTTTCCCAGTTTAGTCATAGCGGACTCGTGGAAGATTTTCGTATCTTCGATGATAAATGGACCAGACATTTCGTATCGGCTATTGGTTGGAAAAATATCGCGTGGCCAAAGTTTCGGAGGCACTTTCTATTCAGCTGCTCGCGGTTTCAAAATTTATTATTTGCGCGGGCACAATTGATGGGCGTACGTTTGGGAAATACGCCGCGGCCTCTGGATGCCCGGCGATATTACATTCAGATCATGCGGCCCGCTAATACAGTCCTTTTTCAGTGTGCCCGGAATGAAGAAACCCGACGCGGCAT
The DNA here is from genome assembly GCA_022817305.1 of Leptoteleia sp. ZL-2020. Lineage (NCBI taxonomy): Eukaryota > Metazoa > Arthropoda > Insecta > Hymenoptera > Scelionidae > Leptoteleia > Leptoteleia sp. ZL-2020. The sequence continues at coordinate 13,845 of JABFPN010003670.1, forward strand.
AACGCTACGCTTAATGGTAACCGTAATTTCAATTTATCTTGTAACAAGCGATGTGTGACGTAACGCGAGTACGTGCCCGCGTTGTATAAAGCATCCGAGATGTCAATTTCGCAAAGATCGTGCCGAGTCTTGGCATTCTGCGCTTTATCACGGTGGAGAACATTGGTGCCCGTGGTACGAATTAACACTCGGCTCTTCAGCGTGGACGTTAACTTGGAAACGTCCTTGAGACACGACGATGATCGCGTACAATGCTCGCTTCTTTGCATACTTCAGCGCGGCAAAACATTGCCGATGATGTTTGTAAGCTTTCCGGAAAAATTGAGAGAACATGCGCGCGCTTAGGAGATATTTGAATAACGCCATTGCTCGGCGTTCAATGAGCCGCCGATTTCCTTGTCGCGGGCTCAACCGACAGATAAGGACGAGTTGAAAAGGTTGACTCGTATTCCACGATAAGTTCAAGTTGACGGGTGGTAAAAAAAAGAGGAAAACTATGTCAAGTACAGTTGGTTCGTTCCGTTCTTTTCTTTTTTCGATTCGATTCATAAACGACTATTTTTATAGCCCGATTGAAAATGAATTTTATCTTGCACAGTGTTACGTAAAAAAAAAAGTAAGATTCCAAGAAAGTAATTTGTTGACCGAAATTATCTGGTTACCCAACGTTCCTTTTTCGTTATCGGAATTGGAATAGACGGTTAGAAGAAAATGAGATGCAAAGCACGAAATACGTCGGTTTGTGCTAAATAAAATGAAATATGAAATTGCCGATAAATCGCGCCAGATGTTTAACTATCAGACGCGTGTACAGTGGCGAGCTATTTTTGTCCTCAATTATAAATCTTTGAATAATTTTATAAGAACTTTCTAATCGGAGGAGCGTGCATTTAAGCCTATGCCTTCTGCTTTGATTGACAGATGTTGTGTCAGTTGGATAAGTCGAATTGTAGATGGTATTGTTCGAGATTTAGAATTCAAAATTAGTAATCAATCATTGTCTTTTATTATATATTAATATCATGGCAACCGATGGTAATTGATTTTGTTGTACATAATTAATCTTATAATTATCCTAAAACTCTTTTAATTAATGATTCTAAAAAGAATGAAAAAAAAAAAAATATGTTTTTCAATGAAAATTATTTTCTTCGGTTACTCAATAATGTGCTCGCTTACTCCAATAGACTTATTAATACATTCCAATGTATAATACTGATAAAAGATAATCAATATAAAAATAAAAAAAAATCAACTTCTTGGTTATACAAGAAGTTACTTATAGGAAATATAACAGTTGAAATAAACGTTGGTAAATTTAGGATTGAAAGAGGGACGTTTTATACGTTTATTATACGCGAGTTTTATTTAAAAAATAGAACGATTAATATAGATGTCGATGCAAAAATAAAAGCTACTTTTTCAGTATCGTAACAACTGTACCTTAAATATTTTTATTTTCATGACTATATAGTATCAATCTTTGATTTTAGTTCTCATAGTTTTACTCTTTTATGGTGGGTAATTTGAAAAAATTGCTCCTCGCCATTATTTAACGAAATCGTTTCAAAGATTGAGAAAACAGTTAAAGGATAAGGGAACATTTCATTTCTAATATTAGGTTGAAAATAACCCATGAAAGTATAAAAGTGGTCGTTCTGGAAACTGTTAATTTTTTTAACATTATAAACGAAATGTAAAATCTGTTATTATTTTCATAATGTTTAAATAAAATAATTTTAATTTATATTGAAAGTTTTATAAAGTATAAAAAATATATATTAAATATACAATATAAAAGTTAATATACTTTATAATGTGATATGATAAAAGTCTTTCGTTTTTACATAATAAAATTCAAGTTTAGGAATTACTTGAGAGTTTGTAGTATTATGATACCTCGTATTAATTTTATAAATAATATTAGTAAAAAAAGATTGGTAAACTGGCCAGTTGTTTTATTATATTGTATATCATTTATTATACCAACTTTTCTTTACGTGTGTGTAACTGACCTATGTCACGTCGCTACCTTAAATTGCCAAAAGAAATATAACTGGTCGAGGGGCGTGGTTACAAGACTTTTAGAGAAGATTTTTATCATTTTTTTTTCATGCCAAAACACAACATTGTAACAATATATTATAAAAAAATAATAAACTTAATTGCAAATACTTTTCTCCATTTTGGCCTATAAATTTATACTTGAAAGCTAAGAAGAATTCTACAAATCATAAACGCTTATCGGCAATTATACTTCATTTATTCCGAAAATTAAATTTAAAATAAATTTAACATAAATTTAAAAGAAATTATGTCAATATAATTCCCTTGAAAATTAAGTTTTTTTTTAAGAAATCAATTACAATTAACATATTATAATATTCAAAAACTCTTTTATCGCTGTATCAAAATTGTACATTAAACAGCGCTCATTTTTGCAAAAATTTTTTGGACCATCAACAAAATCGCCAAACGCACACTCAATTGGCCTCTGTCCTCCGCGCGGCTTACTTTTACTCGACAAACGCAATCCGCATTGATTCGAAAGAGCGAATTCGACGGAATAAGTGGGAAAATGTGAATAATAAATGTCAGAAAGAGGAGTCCCTCTGGTGGCGCGGCACTGGCGGCGATCGTGCCTCCTCGCTCCGTAAAATCAAAAAACGTTTCATCGATTATGCGCGCGCAACCGGCACTATCGGGGCGCTGCGGCGAGTCGCGGCGGCGAAACGGCGAAGCACAAGACCGGCGCAACGCCTCGAAACGCAGTCGCGCGCTTGCACTCTTTACGGTAAGCGGAGTTTGTAATAATTGTGCATCTGATGTGTTTATTCGTTGGCTCTCAGCCGCCAGAGCTTGCGTTGCAGAGTACACTTCCGGAGCCGTCTCAGTACGGACCATCCTGTTATTCGTCGCTACGACAATAGGTGTCGTGCGTGAACGGTGCGAATAATCGTACGCGCGAAAAGAAAAGGAAAAAAAGAAAAGAGAAAAAGAGCGGCCAGCAAAATTGTTATAACGCAAAACGCCGACGAGTCAGTGTCGTGCACGTGTGTACACGGATGAGATTGTCGGTATAGTGCAGTGTGTTAACGTTGCCGCATTGTATACGTAATTATATACGCGACGTCGTATATATATTTGCACGCCGACGTGACGTGTTGCCCGGGAATATTAAAAGTCGAGAACACCACGGAGTGGTGGACGTTATGTGAGTACCGCGACGTACCATCATTTCACATCATACTTGTGTACGGCCTGCTTCATTACACGCGAGCCATGTTAGCCGAGAGAGGTGGCCCAGTCACACACACACGCACACACGGAAATATCATTCACCATCGCGCGCCATCGGACAATCGCGTTTCATCTATATATTTACGCCTCGCCGTCTCTCGCCGATCCCGTGCGGGTCCGCGCGCATGCGTCCGGCCCGTTGCGCGCACTTGAAAAATCTATTTCCTTTTTTTTTTTTCCCTC
>JABFPN010003671.1:0-17323 GCA_022817305.1 Leptoteleia sp. ZL-2020
TCTTGGTAATTAATAATAAAAAATTCGTAATATATGAAATAATATTAGTATTTATTTAAAAGAAAGATAATATATCACAACTTTACGAAAACACTTAGTAAAATATACTCATATATTTCTCTCAGTGTAGCAATGTTATTCCTATGCCGTTATTTTTTCCCGTGTATGAGTCGTGATTAAAGTTGAAGAAGGAAATGTAAATAATTTTATAAATTTTATGGGGAAATTGGTGTTATCACTTTATAAATTAATGTGAATTCCCTAGTTTGGGGATAAATTCTCACGCTTTGTGTTATTTTACAAAATTTGAAACTTAAATAATTTAACCGAGCACGATTGTTATGATTAGTAACAAATACCATTTCGTGCCAGGTTAAAACTCTGAAATTTTGCAAAAAATAAAACAACTTGGAACTTAGCAATTTAAAGAAAAAAGAAATAATATCATTTATTTTTCGCAAGCGGCGGCTTTTAATTTCCTTTTCGCTGGATTTATCTGGAGCTGCTATTCAAAGTACGAAAAGATTAAAGCAAAAGTTATTACACCGTATCATAAAGTGGGAACAATCTTTAATTGCAAACAATATTTATGTTTTGTGGTGGAGCTTTTCGTTTGAAAATTTACATGAATTCATGGAATCAATATAATCATTAATAAATTACGCAACACATTTTCATAGAAATTAGTTATTCTTTACAGGGGCGTACCCTAGAGTGGCAATAAAAGGTGCGTTTAGTGATTATAAAGTATATAAAGATTTCTATTCCTCGGTCACATTTTTTGCTTTCGTTCGCATTGCAAAGAATACTATAAGTTCACGCCAAACGCCGACTTGTTGCAAAAAATAGTAAAAACTACTAATAAATTATTATTCAGTGTCCGCCATCGGGGCAAACATCACGCGTCGAATTAAAACATCAACTTTTATATTATCCGCAATTCGACTAAAAATCCAAGTCGACTGCATCGAAGCTACTCAAAATTGTTCTCCTTATATAGAATTCTACGTTGTAGAAGAAACTCTTAAGAGTCGTAGCTGCGGGGCGTTGTTTAATATATAAAGGTCGTGAAAAACTAGCGCGATTGTCCGGCGCGCGGAAAACTGTATTACGCCGGGTAAAAAGCGACTTTTGTGCGCCGCGGGGGGAGGCGCAAGTTTATAAGTAGGGATTTGTTCTTTGTGTACCTACTCACGACTCCGAAGAATGCATTTCAAGAGTCGCCGCGCGTCTTGCTGTTGTAATCGAACGACTCTCCGATACAGTTCAATGTGTCCGACAATTGCGGCCCAATCAAAATTCTCTTATTCGCCTGAAATAAATGGCTTTGATTGAATAATCGAATGAAAATCGCTACGAGCAAATACCCCCACCCCTGCTTAAAAGGATGTCGAAGTCGTCACTTTAACGAGTCAAATGGGGGTCGCTAATGGTTTTTAATAGTTTTTAAACATTTTTTACAGTTTTGATTCAATTATTTTTCCTGTAAATAAACTAATGGTTTACTATCTATATTCATTCTAATCTGCCTGTTATACACTTACTCAATTTTTCTCACAATAGAACGAGCAAAAGAATTTCTCTGTCAATTTATAAAAAAATTAGTTAAACCCCTATTCCAATAATTTGTTTATAACTCGAAAATCACACTCTGCTCTTCCCATAAATTTAATTACACTTTTTTATGGTAAAACAATAAAAAACTTTTTTGTTTGTTATTTAAGAAAAAAAGATGAGAGCCCAATTCATTGACATTAATACAATAAACCTTTTAAATATCATGTAAATCTATCTGTAAGCAACAAAGTATTGCTGTTTCTAGTTTTTGAAGGGGTTATGTTTCGTCCGACATCCTCTTAAGTCAATGGTTTTAGTCGTCGGGAACAACAAAAGTTGAGCGTCATTTTTCCACGTAATGCCATTAAGCGAAACCAGATTGAACGGGAAATGTGAGTTAATTTATCTAGATGTCGGCGCAGGACGGAAATTACCAGACATTCTGGATGTTGTAATTGTACTATTAATGAACTTGATGTTTGAATTATTTTGATCCCGGTGCAGGTTTGCGATAAACGGATTAACGCGATTGGCCACTTTTACTATTATTGTGCTGTTTAGATAACTTTAACTTCTCAATTTGCTTAATTAAAAAAAAAAAAAACAAAAAAACGACTGCTCGCATTGGACTTGTATGCAAATGTTTGATCAGCCGAACTAGGAAATGTAGCCATTACCACCATAATATTGTACGCAGAAGGAAGGAAATTGTGTTAAATAATCTGATTGAGCTTTATCAACTTCAAATATTACTTCTTTAAACACGGGAAAATCGTGCCCGGATGCGGAGGGATGTTAAATTTACAATTGCAGTATACTCTAATCAAAGTTTATCAATCCTTGAAAATCTGATAAATTTTTATCAGTCCATTTACCCAGATTTTAAATACCCCGATGTCACTTTCCAGGTTAAAGAGCAGATAATGGAAGTGCAAAGATTTTCATAGATTCTAGTTTATAAAGTGTTATCAAAGTCTTTGGTAAGAAAGTTGGGATTTTTCCAAAGTCTCTTTTCTTCTGCCTCTTCTTCCTGTTCTTGCTCTTCCCCACTCTATATTTTTTTTCTTTTTTCTTTTTTCTTTTTGTGGGCAAAGAGAAACTCGAGCTCGCGCAGACGATTCTCGTTTACCGAAACGAAGCAAGCCTTAAACAATCCGTTGATTTGAAATATACCGAAGAACCCCCCTAACATGTTTACCTAACGTTGGATTATCATATACGGAGAAAAGTGGATTGCTGTTGCCGTGTAGCAACAGCGCGTGGGGGGGAACCACCGAGTATAAATTGCTGGCGCAGTGATGCGCGCCGCATAAATTACTATCCCGATTGTCAAAACGAGAGCGCCATCTGTCGGCCGGTTGATCCATTTCGTTCGTTGATCCGTGCGCGACGTGAAAACACTTGTGCCCCCAAAGAGCGACTCATTAGAGGCAATTCCGGATCATCCAGGCCGGTGGATGATGCTCGAAAAAAAGTTGTTTCGTGTTTCATCAGCGGAAGCTCGACGCGTCAAACGTTGTAAAACTAATTGAAATCGACTGTGCCGGTTGGTACGCTGGGAAATAAAGTTAAAATAAATATACAATCGCAATTAATATATCCTCCTATGTCTCCAGGATAACGTCAACTTTGTGTTAACTTTTAAGAAGATTTCGATAGATTGTACTATGACAGAATACTTTCTATAAGTATAATAAAAATTTTGAGTCGATGATACACTCAGAGAAATATTATGGGAAATTTTCAATAATTTATAGTAAAGGAACCATATCGAGCAGATTTTCATTTCTTTTTTCAATGTTTAAATTAATTTTTGCCATAGTTATAATAGTTTATTTTGTTCTGTTCAACTTTAAATTGTTCTCTACTATAACTATGGTAAAAATTAATCTAAACTTTGAAAAACAAGATAAAAATCTGCTCGATATGGTTCGTTTACTATAAATGATTGGAACTTTTCCATAATATTACTCTCAGTGTAGGAATTGTTTTATGAAAATAATTTTTAAGAAAACGAAAGGGACAAGTTTCTAAGATTACATTTAAATTTATCATATACTGTGATACACCTTGTTATAAAACTAATTAAATTTGATCAAGTAGTATACTAAAAAGAATTATGGTGAAAATTCAAAAAAAAAAAAACTTTTTTCCCAGTGTATTTTCCTTGGACAGTGAAATAACGTCGCAGATATCCGCGTGTCACTCCGGTGATTCGTATCGTCGCCATCGACCGTGTAATTGTCCGAGAAATCACCTTTTCGTCAAACGCCACGCGCATGCGCGCCGCCCTTTTTCCCTTTCCCCCCCCCTTCCCCCTCTCAATGATTTTCGATCATAATTCCCGTTCGCGGAAACGTCACGTTCGCGTCTACAAAAATCCAACGTGAAATAAATCTACATTTATGCCGATAGCGTAATTCATTTGTCGATTTGTTTCTACCGCGTGATTGATCTTTTCCGCGTTATCACGGTTTTCTTCCCGATGAATTTCGTACGTCGCGCAACTTTGACATTTCGATTTACGGCGATTTTCTGTTTTACCGAATCATTCGTAGCGCCGAAGATCGGACTTTGAAAGCGCGGCAAAAACTCCATTCCACGAGGGTCTTGTCATTGCTTTTGGGTATCCCATCGAACTGGAAAACCGAAATTTACATTTGACTCGGACATAATTAAAAGCACCCCTAATCGACGGCCAAAACGAAAATTCAAAAGAATTATATTAGGATCGAATTTTTCAATCGGTATCTGAGCCGATTTATATAGATTTTCTGGTTATTATAAGAAATAGCCGGATTAAGTTACATCTGAAAAAGAACAATCTTAATTACATGACTTCACTTTTCAGCCAAAAAAGTTATTATCAGCAATATAAACACTTTTTAAAATAGATAACATTTCGACCTTAACAATTAGGTCTTCTTTAGATCACTTAAAAGAAGCTTTTTGTGCGAGTTTTTTCATCGCATTTTTAAACCAAAAAAAGAGTCGCACTACAAAGACCAAAAAAGTGAAAATTCCCGACAAAGAAAAATGTTAAAAACGTGGGACGAAAAAACTGACATAAAAAGCTATCAATTAAACTGAGCAAGACCTAATTGTTAAGATCAAAGCGTCATTAATTTTAAAAATAAATGGTACGCAAAAAATTTATTGTTTGTCCGCTGAGTGAAAACTTGGCCGAGAAATGAAATCACACGAATTTTCTTTTTCTCCTAAAATAATAGGAAACCTTGTATAAATTAGCTCGATAAACTTCATTCCCTACAAACTATAATCATTTTTCCAGCGAAATTTTCCTCAGTGTATTAACTTAAAAAATAATCAGTTTCATTTGATGTTTCGGCAACGTACATTTGGTGGGAATGAGCGAAATAAAGACATCGGACGGCGACTTTTGACCGCTAGAACCGATCGAAGGGAAGGACTGATGGGTCGCCGAGCTTTTAACAAGGTTCGTTTTCAAAAATACACGACAATCACGAGGAGGACAGGACGTGGTATTAGAAGCAACGGTGGGAAAAGGACGTGGGGGGGGGCGGGCGAAGGAGGGGGGATAGATCGATAATGCGGCGTAAAAGAAAGCGTCAATTTATCGAAATATCGTTGCATCTCTGGTGCGCATGATAAGAGGAAGAAAGAACCGGTCTTGGGTAGGAGTGGAACCCCTTTAGGTACGGCAGGTACGGTAGGTAGAGGCGAGTAGGAGTAGCGCGCTAGAGCGAGACGAGAAGGCCGAGAAGGAGACGAGTAGGCAGGGCCGAATCAACTTATTTCAACGCCCCACGCAAGCCGCGTCCGATGCAATAACGATAGGAAGCCTGCTATTATCGAAAATCATCAATATTTCCCAAATAATCGGTTCCTCGGAGTTTAGGCAACGCTGCCCATTACAATGCGTATCTCGTGCGCCAATCAAATTTATGATCCAGAACCATTATTACGATATAACAATACATGTCTTACTTGTTAATGTTAGATAAGGAATTGTTTTAACATTTTTTTAAGCGCGCGGTCGTTAGTTTGACCGTAATAACTATAATGCCAGATATGGTTGCTCGTATTTTCTTCCATTTCTTTTTCCCTTCCTTTTTCCTTTTTCGTTCAGTTTTATTCGTTATTTCGTTTGGTTTTCCTCTTCTTTTTATTTTGTTGTTAATTATCAATGGTGTTTTTATGCCTTTCCTCGTTTTTTTCTTGCAAAGTCATTTTTGTTCGAATGGTGCGTAGATACTGTCTATCTCAATTAATAGTTACGTAACGCAGCTCGCAACTCGTCTGTAAAATTTTACAGATGAGCTGTTTCAAGTATCGATTTCGTATTAGCCGGCGCTTTTTGTTTTATTGACGATTGTCTGTTGTGAATTATCATAACAAAACTGTAATGAGTACGTAGATGAAAATGTGACTTCCTTTTTGATAGTCAGTCGTAGCTGGTGGAATAATACGATTTCAGTTGCGTAGACGTGCTTCCGATAAAGGTTAAAAGTGCCACGAAAAAAGCACTTTTCGTTGACAATGCGTTAATAAGAGTTACGCAACTTGTTGCAAATGTTGCATAAACGTCCGGATCATTTGTTTGTAATATACAAATATATATAGATTTTTTTTGTCTCGTCTTTTATCGTTTAGCAGTTACGTAAATTTGCGTCTCCCACGATTCAAAATTAATATAAACTTCCCTAAAATATATAACTATTAACGCCGACGCGGTGGACTCGAGTGGTACATTTTAATCGTCGTTTCGTCGTTGCGGAAAATTAAATTTGTTTGGAAATTGTGAGCATACTTCTGTTTACAGAGAGTCAGTACGATGAGTCGACTTCGCGCGCTATTAAAAATATTATCAACTCGATCACTAATCTTATTTATTGCTTATTTCAACTGGCATTACAATTTTACCGTGAACTTTGTTTAATAGTTATAACTATAGGGAATGCCATTTTATTGTTATTGCAAACAAAAGGAATGTCACGCCCCGGCAAAAGTTTGCCCCGAGTTTGCAACAAGCAAAAACGCAATCGTATTATATTATTTAATACTTAACGCGCGCGAAAAGTTGATAATATTCCACACTCTTTTATGTAACAATAACGCACGGAGTACATTTTGAAAGTTACATAATTTATAACTAACACGAAACGGAGGCCAACCTTCCAGCCCTCGCGCCAAGTTTCCTATCCGCGATAATAAATATCACCATTCACGGAATCAGTTATTGTGCTCTGTCAAGTATATCTTCGGTTTCCTCTTAAACATAGCGATTTTTCAAGTCACATTCGCCGTCAGAATAAATGTTTGCTCACTTCTCAACAAAGTACCGAGCAGCGATGAAATGTGTAACATTTTAAACTTCTTTATAGCTCGAAGAAAATTTTCGACCTTACTCCTCCTCATTAAAGGATATTCCGCTTTATTGCCGCAACTCGGATAATTCAATTGCAAGCGAATGCGAGGAAACTTCGGCGACAGGGCAACTCGGACCTGATCGATGACCAGGTGGAAATTTTATTACATTGTCCCTAGTAATGGTTAGCTACTGGCAAGTCTTACCAGATGGTTAGATACTAGCTAGTTTTACACTAGGATAGTTTATCTTAGAAAATGCACTGGAATTTCTCATACTTTTATATGAAATTATCAATAATGATTTCATTTAAATTTGACTAAACTAACAAGGTTCACTTGATGAAGATGTTAGTAATACTTATTGTTTTTTCTCTGCTTGTAGTGTCTTGCAAGAATAATGTTAGTTGCTGGCAAAGAAAACTATCAAGTTTCTTGCAAGTTTTTATATTTCGTGTCTTACGAGTTGTAACGTTACAAAACCGAGCGAGGGTATCTTGCACTCACAAAACTGTCTATTTAAGAGTAATAGAATATCCTTATATTCAATAGGATTTCCATTCATTATATGGACTAAACGAAATTCTATGTATAATAAGAATAAATCATTCTTATAAAGCATATATTTGTGTAAAGATTAATTCCATTTATATTAAATGGATTTTTTTTAGAGAAAGGAATAAAAATAGTTTCAGTTTAAGAATATTCAACAAACTTATCTTGAAATTTGCAAACATAATATAATTAATGAAACAAAACTGCGACGATGGCAACTGAACTAGGCGTGTGTATTTACAAACAAACATATTCTTACAATAAATAGAAATCTTCTTAGTATTATCTGAAATAAGATTTGTCATAAAATTAATTTCCTTTAAATATAAAAACTTAACTTTATTATATATCAACTGAGTATTCTTATTTTTAATATATTCCCTAATAGTTTTAATAGGAAAGTCTTCTTTGTACAATTTTCTTAAAGTAAACTGTATCTTTTTTCTGAGTGCGCAAGTAACTTGAAAATATGAAAGATGAACTTGCAATTTACCAACGTAATACTGGTATAAATCTCTACCTGGGGTGTCAGTCCCAAAAATCGACATCTTGTTTTCGCAATCGGTACCGCTGTACGACGAAAAAGTCTCTCGATATTTCGGTTATTCTTTTGATAAGGCTGTGTGCAAGAGGATCGTCATTTGGCGTTATCGGCGCGCGATATAAGACGACACTTTTTGTTGTCATGAATGGCCGTTGTTGTTGCCGCCACAAGCCCCCGCGAGCCCCCCACGAATATGGTCACCGTCATCGTTAAATTTCCTCTTGATGCGTTGTTATCTTTATCATGATAAAGCACCATGACGTCACCATTTATTCCTTTTTACTAGCGAAGCTTTTGTGGTTTCCGTTGCAAACGCACAACCATGGTCGCCACCGGCATTAAATTTTCATTCGGCCCCCATTGTTGTATGTTTTCTTACGCGTTCAGCGCTACGTGACGTCATTTATTATTTTCAACTATCCGTCCTTTTAGACCCCGATGGGACATGCCCGGCCCCCGGGTCCCCGCGCTCAACTTCTGAGACGCCGCGTCTAAAATTTGAGAATTTGAAAAAGCGCGCACTCAGAAGTGAACTCGCTAAACGAGTTACAATCGCAGTTTACGTTGCTTCGTACGCGTTCGTTCTTCCTTTTCAATTTGTTTCTCGTATCTCCGGAATAGGAAATTTTACAAGATTGTACAGTGCACTGTCGAAAATGGCTATTCATTTTAACCGGATTGTTCTAATAATACACTCAGAAAAAAAAATATACTTACTTTAACAAAACTGTACAAAGAGAATTATCCTTTACATAAATATATGCTTTATAAGAATGATTTATTCTTATTATAAATAGAATTTCGATTTGTCCATATAATGAATGGAAATCCTATTTAATATAAGAATATTCTATTACTCTTAAATAGACAGTTTTGTGAGTGTAAGTTATTTATATAAGACTTATTTTCGAAAAAAGATTATTTTAAAAATAAATTAAAAGTCAAGGTAATATTTTGAACTATGTGAATCTTTAAAATTTATAACATTTATAAAGATAAATTACTTTTACACAAATTTGTGAAATTCATTAATGACCAGTACAATAAAAATTGTGAAAAACTTATTGTTTTGTTAATTTCATTAGATTGACGTCATTATTTTTTATTTAAATTCAAATTAAGTTCAATGATAGTTAAAAAATTAATTAACAAACAATATTTATAATTATGTTTATTCAAATATTTTAGTTAAAAGGTATTATTAACTTACAAAATAGTTAATTGTGTTTTTTTGAATGTATTCTATTGGTTATTTAAAATATAAATAACCAACTTTTTTCATTCATTTAAAAATGTAAACAGTAAATACCTTCTAATCGACGAAATTTTAAAACGACAGATAAAATAACCTGTCGCGTTTTGTAGATGACGTAAATGTTATTGAAACTTTAAAAAATAAATCCACTTATTATTAGAATACATCCGAATCTTAACAATGGACATTGACTCATTGTAAAACTAACTGCCGTTTTGTAATAAATGCCCGGTTTATCATGTTTAAACGAAGTCATATTGAAAATGACATAAATCGTTTCAAGTTAATCATAATTACATTTAAAAGATTGTCTTTTTATAATGTAGCCTATTATTTTTGAAATTTTCACATTTTCATCATTTGATTGCAATATTTGTCACAGTTTTTTACAACTCAATTTTCTAATTAACAATATAAAATAAAACCTTTCTCTCTTATTGCATTTCATAATTAAATTAGCAAAAAAGGAATAGTTAAATCTTCGATAATTTTGACAGGAACCTGCATACAAAAAAAAACATGTTTCTGATTTATAAACATCAAACTAATTTGTTTAATACATTTGTAAAACAATTTTACCATCTCATGTAACTTTTTTAAAATTTCATTTAACGCGTTATAAATTTCAAAACATTAATTTATTTCATCTTACAACATCAATTCATCATGTTTTTATTACTTACAGAACGTTGCAATCAAGACGAGCACGGGTAGCAGTCAACGCAAAGGTGAGTAGAAATTAATAACTAATCAATAATTATCGTTCTTTATATATTACGGCTGAAAACGAAAATGACTACGACATACATTGCACGTACTTGTCCAAGTGCATTAATTGGGAATTCGAAGACACTTGTATTTAATTACAAAAATTATTGAGACCCAACGGAACGTAACGGCGTTCGTTCCGTGTTCGCAAAATTTTCTCGCCGAGTAACTATGCAAATACGTGATTACGAAGGCACGTAACTATGAAATTATTTTATTGTTCATTTCAACTACAATTAAACGGAGAAAAAGTTGAAAAAACTGCGGCTCAGTTTTCTTTTTATGCCCCCCCAAGTACAGCAAGAGTATGGCTACAACCAAACGCCTAGTCATCGTAAAAAAAATAAATCTTAAGCGTAATAGCTAAAAATTACAAGTAAAAAATGTGACTGAGCTTAGACTCGGATACAGTCGCAGTTACAAAGCCAACAACTCTTTTTTTTTTCTTTTTTCCACGCGTATAATAACGCACTTGATCCACCGTGTATTTCGCAGCGCGCCCCACGACGAATCAATGACATTGTTCAATCGACGTTTCACGGCGTTCGTTAGTTTAACGGAAAGGCGAAACAAAAATTGAAGCGATTCGTATCCTTTTACCAGTACAAACCTCTATCTTTGACTCATCACTTTTTAATGGCGCCATATCTTATTCTGCGCCGTAACAGTTGGAAATAAAGTTGAACTCGACTTGTTTTACTTTTTTTTTTTTATTTTTTTTTATTATTCCCCTCCCATTTCTCGTCCCTCCCCCTGTAAAACTTTTCGTGTAATATCAGCTGGCGAACCGACAAGTTACGTCAAGTTCGCACGCGGAATTACACTTGGCAAAGTTCGAGTCGAAACGGTTCGACACGACGATTATAACATTAGTCCTTTGGTAAAGCGTTGATAATATAAACGGCGCATAGTTTATTTTGAGGAACAAAACCGAAAATTGCTCTTTTGTCGGACACGATTAGCGGGCAAACAGAAGCGCAAACGGCAGCCTTTTCAACTTCCCGATAACAGGAATCGAATAATGCCGCGACTTCTTTTTCGACCGCGACGTTCGGCTGTACAAATTTGCAAATTATTAGCATCGTTCTATGATACTCTTGAGCATAGTACGCTGGTTGTATCGTACGAGGAAAAATGCATACAATAAAACTTTGTTTTAGATAAAATTGTTAGAGGGGAATAACACAAAGAAAGTCAGAATTTTTACTACACTTCATAAGTGTAGGTAAATGATGTGGTTATTTTAACCTTTTTAATGTCATTTGATTAATTTTGCTTGAAATAAGACTTTGAGATTAATCATTTATGAATTAAAATGACTTAAAATGTAAGTTTACATTATTACAATTGTTTCGTTAAGTTAATTTTAATTGCAATTTTTGTTATTAATCTTTTTTAATTGTAACAATTTGAAGTAAGTTATATCTCAAAGCATTAATGGTACTGAAATGTTTAAATCATCTTTATAACTTGTTGAAATTTGTTACAATCTATAAATAATTTCAATCCATCATTACTTCTTTCTGTACACAAATGTGATTCATTCCAGAATGGTTGAATTGAAATTCAACATTTTTTTTTTTACATAATTCTACTTTGAAATTCACTCTTCATAAAAACAATAAACAACGGCCAATAAGAAAAAAGTAAATCTAATAATCCGAACAATTACTCAATGTTCAAATAATTATTCAAGATATAAATTACGTGGCCGCTTCCATAATATTCCGTTCTCCCACATTCCTCTATTCAAACAGGTTTTTGGGAGTTAAAAATGAAAATTATCGTATTTTTTAAGAATGCAATTCGGAATCTTCATTTGGAATGCCATTCGGGCAAACTTTTCATATATCACGAATACTTTTTAGAAAATGTAACCATTTTTTTTTATAACAAAATAACACTTTAAATTGGTTTTACGATAAAAATTGTGTAACGTGCTTCTAAGCAGATAATGTTTGTTTAATGACACACGTATAATTTTATTGGAAGATTTCCAGTCAAATTAAATGGCTTTTTCTAAAAAAAAGAATCGATGATTCATTTGTCGCGTCTGTATATAATATTCGAAACATGCGCGTAATTGTTTATCGATCCCATTCACCAGGAACGATCGCATTTTGCACTCGAGCGTTGTTAGCTTAGAAAATTTATCGACGTTCCAACATGGCTTTATCGGCTCCGCCGAACAATATTGTTTGCTAACTTGGAACAAAATTTTAGTGAATGGATCGACTGTTTCGGATGCCTCTATCCCAAGCTAGAATAACTTTTGCCGTCGGACCGTCGCAACTCGAAACTAACATTCCCTTAAACTTAAAGCAAAGACAAACATAACTGGAAACAATTTGTACCGTAATATTTGTGGAAAAACAATTGCTTACGAATTGTTCAGAAATTATATCGCAAGTATTCGCTGCAAAGTAATTTAAAACTAAATTAATTGAGGGGAGGGATGGAATGCGACGAAAAAAATAAGTGAAGGTCCATTAAACCTATGAACAAGATTGTTGCAATTTGCAAATTCGATGACAATTTTGCAAAATCTTTCCTTACTTTACTACCACAACAAACTGTACTCGAATTCTGCTCAAATGAAGTTCAATTTTGAACCAAAAAATAAAAGCAACTGTACGAATAAACGAATAAATTTAACAAGTCGTTTTTTTTATTAATCAAACGCACAATGGCGAAACATTAATACCATAATGTTTTGACCTGCGAACAAGTCTTAAAAACATCCCAGTAGGAAATAGTTTTACAGGCCCCAGTACTGGTACAAGACTGTTACCAGAGTTACCAATACTGGTAAGTTTATTTTTTCGCGCGAGTAGACCCACCCTGGCAATTTCTTACAGGCGAAGTATTGGAGATTAACTCGGTTAAAAAGAATGTTTTAGTACTCGGTATTGTATTTTTTCGGTATTATGTACCAGTTGAGAGAAGTTTTCGTTTAACAAAAATGATAGTGATAAGTTCGTAAAACGTACAATGCTGCGATATTTAACAATGCAAACTTGCTCAGAACTTGGTCGACTTTCGAGTGCGCTTGTAAGAATACTTCGTTATATGAAATAAACTTGCCGCATATATCGTATCCAAGGAAAACTTTGTAAATAAACTTTCGCGATTTCAATCATTTTTAATACAAATTGTATACTTTATCAGCGTGCAAACAGTATTACTGATATTAGTCAATGTCTTTTTTTTTCTTTTTTTTTGGAATTACCCGTTATTGAAATAGACTTCGATGAGATAAATATTATACTATAAACTAAACGTTAGTTATAATTAAAATTGGATTATAAGTAAATGACAGGAACCTAGAAAAACGGTGGAGTAAATTTTACTTTAAATTCTAGCCTTGCAACCTTACAAGTTCAACTTCCGAATACAGTTCGTGCCAAAAGTTACTGTAAAAACAGGGTAAAAGACATTAAAACTCAAAATTACTATTGTTGTATTATTTTTAATTAACCAGGCTGCTTGTTATTTTAATAAAAAAATTGGGTAATTGAGATTAAGATTTTATTCTTTCGTAAAATTTGCTCCAACCATTTTTCATAAAGAAAACATTACAACAAATGATATTTTCTAATATTCTTATAATAAATAGCTTGTATCTTAATTTAAAATGTGTCAACTATACAAGTTTTCTCATTATTTTAGGCTAAAGAATATTAAGATCGTTATTTTTAAGAGATACTCTAAGCTGACTATTTCCTACACTTGTAAGAAAGCATACCATAAATCAGCTCGATGAAGTTTGTTGAAAACTGCCTAAAAATTGTTCCCTCTGGGTATTCAAGTATTTCATTTCGTTATTACTAATTTATTTTTGCCTTTTTTCGTGCTGATTTTACGTACAACGAAAACTGTTCTTATAATCCAAATACAGAAAAGAACGAAAAGCATTTTTTGAAATATACTGAAATGCATGACCAAATATAATGGATATTTGTGGTGTTCAAAGTGAATGGTTTGAACGTTTGAACTCAGGTAAATAATCACATTTTTAAAGGGTTAAAATTTAATTTTCTTAAAGTATGTCATAAACCAAACAAGTTAAGCTGACTTTAATCATTTTTGACATGTCGAAAGAGAATTTATTATTAGATTCTTAAATTGTCTTCTTTAATACAACCATAATTTACATTATTTTTATTACAAAAACATGTTACATTAAATTAAATGAAAAAGAATTATGTTTCCTTTAATTAACTTAAAAATCTTGATGAATTTTACTATTCATAATTAATAACATTGTAATTTGGTTAAATGATGAAAATGTATTTTTGTTAACAAAACGAGTAAGTAAATTATTAAATGCATTTTTTGAATTATAAATTGTTGGTAGCAAGTAACGAGTTTTTTTTGAAAGAATAATGTCGTTATTCATTAATGATATCATTGGATAAACAATGAAATTTTCACAAGTTTTGATCCCGAAACCTTTCTACTCTTTAATTGTCTTCAATAAAGTTGCTTAACACCGGGCTCTTAAAAAAAAACATTTTTATTTATAAATTTTAATAAGAAAATATATATCAGGTACGACATAAATCACATCATAATCATCCATAACTTCCAATTAACAAGTGCCTTTTAAAAAATAAAAATATTACTGCTTAATGCTTACAAACGTTCAGACTTTAATGAACCATATTTATATTAATACGAATACTACAATTTTGTTACGCCCTTAGTACAGAATAAATTATAATTTTAGTTAAACCCACTGAACAGGAATCCTCGAATATTCGGTCTGATTATAGATGCTATTATTTCGAAACTCCGAGCAACTGATAAAACGTATTGATTTCTTGTTTACAATAAGGAGCTAAACAATTTATTGTTATTATGCGAGTTGCTATCGAGTTATTTGAAATAATATTTGATACTTGATATTTTCTTAATAATAAATAAAGAAAGTAATGTTTTAGATAGTAACAGAAGAGTCTAATAGTACATTATCCAATTTTATATAAAGTTTTTGTGAATACATTTTCCATACCCTGGAAAGTAACAATGCTTATACATCGCCAAAGACGTTTTAATTGCACAATGTCATAGGTAAAGAAAAACTTGGACAATGACAAAAATATAATTTATGATAAATAAACAATGTAATTGCACAAAATATATGCATAAAATTAATATTTTAGTTACGCACCGTGCCAGTACTTTATGGCACATCATTCCACGTATTATTCAAACGTACGTGTAAACATAATTAAAGTCAAAGAGAAGAAAAAAATTATTAAAAAGAAACGATCCAAGTTGGTACATGTGTCAAGCATCAGTTTCTCGGTAAATATAATTGAATCACAATGACTATTAATGATTGCCAACAGTATTCCGTAAATTCTGAGATAATGGGCTACCGAAGATGACTTACTTCAAGAGGCTTGTATTCTTAAAATGCAATTTCATCAAAAAAAAAGAAAAAAAAGAAAAAAAAAAGAACAGAAAAGGGAAAAAAGCACGTCTACACAATTTCATGTAAGAATACACATTTAAATTCATAACCCATCGATAATAAAAATGGCCGTAAAGACGTCGGTAAACGGCCGTGCCCTTAAAAATAGACCAACATTTGAATATTCATAGCAGCCTCTCCGATCTGTAATTTCGCGCTCGAAATTACACAACATTACATTTCCTAAAAGCCATAAAACTGATGGACCCCTCCAGTGTGTTAAAAAAAAGGAACAGAATAAAAAAAAAAAAAAAGAAAAAGTAAAAGAGGAAAAGACGCAGAATCCAACAATGTTCCTTTTGTACCGCGCTTCCTGGAGTTGCTAAAAACCCGCGTTCCCACAAAAAAAAAAGAAAAAAAAAGCATGCCAAACAAAACTGTCCACGAGCGTTCCCCGAAAAACGCCGAGACCATTTATGTATATTGCACTTAACGTCTAAGCATCGGCAATATTACCTGCAATAAAGCAGAACTCCACTGTGATGACTAGACGGTACTACTCTTGAAAATAGTTCATCCCAGACTCCGTCTTAACCTCCGCGGCAAAGTTACTCCCTCAGGTATAGCATCCTCCGTGAAAACAAAGCGACACTATTTCCGAACCCCACATTCGAGCGAACCACGTATCCCTTTGTTCGAGCAGCCTCGCGTAACACCGCGCGCATAAGCAAACAACACAAACGTACGATGATAGAAGACGAAAAAACAAAACGGGAAGGAGAAAGGGGAGGGGGGAGGGAGAGAGTGAAAAAAAAACCACCGAGCAAGGCGGAGAAACAAAGGGGCCAAACGAAAGGAGGGAAAGGAAAAACAAAACTGACCAACCCCGCGTCACACTTTTGCAAACGAAAACGCGCGCCGAACGGTCGCCGTCAACGTGCGGGGCTGCACTCGAGCCGTACTCGCATCACGACGCAGCGCGTCTTTTTCTCTACATTTTCACTTGGGAAGGAGCCGGCAGTTTCACGCCAACCGCCGCCTCGTTGTCCTCGCTCTAACGCTCCACGGGCCCAATTCTCATTTCGCAGTTGTCTCCCAGATGACAAACTTATCCCGGGACCGCCTCCAAACCTGTTCAACAGCAAAAAAGTTCCCATTCACCAACTACTCCTCTTTTTTTTTCTTTTTTTTTTCCTTCCTCTATCTCTATAATTAGTATAACAGTTTTATAAGCATTTTATTTTAACTTTGCTTCTGGTAGAGTTCGCTTATACATCTCAAATTGGCTTGTACCTATCGCGACAGACATTTTTCGTCACACGAAATGCTGAAGTTGATGTGCAAAAAGATGAGTCCCTTCAATAGACCAACCTCTTTCCCGCGTTTGAAAATAATAGTTTAGTAAGAAGTATGCAAATGGTGTGGGCAAATGGTATGGAATCAGTCTGGACTAAAAGAAGTCTGGTGAACGTCTGGCAAGAGTCTAGTTACAGTCTGGTAGTAGTCAGGAATAGTTTTAGACTATTTTTTTTTAATTTTGTTAAATAAGAATTCAGAAAGCAGTCCGGATACCTACACTTGTGCCTGAGAGTCTGATTGCGGTCTGACGAACGCATCCATCCAGACGCAATCCGGATTACTCTTCAGTCTGGCAAAACATAAATATTTAAACTCTTGCCAGACTCTTGCCAAACTCTTCCCACACTCAAATCAATCCAGGATACCCAGGTAGAAATGAAATCGGGCATGCCCTATCACCTATAGGGCCCCAATGGGGCTGAAACGTGGAATACCTGAACAACGGTTTCCTGATTCGAGCCCTATAAGGGACTAACCAGGTACACTGCATTTGAGCACGTAATATGGCGTCCAAAGC
>JABFPN010003672.1:0-17319 GCA_022817305.1 Leptoteleia sp. ZL-2020
TTAGAAATCCCCCCCCCACCCCCAGTTCCGATAGCCAAATCGGATTACGGAAATGGGTTAAATTCCAGTCACTGAACCGTCCGCAAACTGGACACGTCCAAGTTTACTATCTGCTCGAAAGTCACGTGAAATGTTTACGAAAATGTATTAGCCTACGAAAGCTTAGATTAGCGATTATCGGCCAAGGAGGGATTAAGTTTGCTTTATCTCCGGTTAAAACGTTCCTGTCGTTGACAAATTATGAAAATTTTGATAACGCCATGAAAATATTGATCGTCTGATTTAATAAACCGACAAATTTAATTCATTTAATTAATTACGTTATTAACTTTTGTGAAACTAATTTTAATTGCTTATGAAAAGTAATAATGAGAGTAGTGATTCAAATGCATTGATAACAGTTATTTATTAATTAATTGAATATGACGTATAAATTTTAGTTTAATATCGCATATAACAAATATGTGGAGAAAAAAGAATATTAAAATTAGAAACCATTTTAACGAACTGAACTCTAAATCTTGGGAAACTTTTTAATTTATGTTTTGCCCGTTAGATGTCGCTAAACTATTACTTATGTCCTTCATAAACAATTTACAAAAATTTAAAATTAATTAAATTTAATTAAGAAAAAAACTTTAAATTGTATGAAAATACATAGAAATACTATTTTTAATAAATTAATTTAAAATATTTAATATTGAATTTCAGCGTAAATACACGGAAAGTAAAAAACTTATTATTATTACACTGAGAAAAATAGTATAGTAAACATAAAATAATGCTCAGTAATGTAACAAGACTTGTCTGGTAATATTCTTAACATTAACACATAGTTTCTCAGAATGCCAGAAAGTATAGTAACTTTTATTATTTCATTTTTCTCAGTGTATTATTATTATTAAAACTATGTTTAAATGTTCACACATAAATTCAATAATTCTCAAAAAATAATAATAATAATAAAAATAAATGATTGGAAGTGACGAGTTTGATGTGAAAAACTTGCTTTTTCAATTTCAATTTCATCTGTTTATTTGATCATTAAAACGTAATAAAGTTTCAATTTTAAAAACATCCATTTACGGACGCGTTTAATTATATACCCAAATTTCGAAATCTTTCAACGCATGCGCACACAAATTGTCAAAAGTATTGTAAACCAGAGTGAATCATAACACTCGAAGGCAGTTTTTCATAGAACGTTCATTGAGTTACACAGTGGTTAACTGATGGATGTCATTATTATAAGTTACATGATTGTGCGTCTCCAGTAAACCATAAGATGTAGGTATCTATAAACATTTTTCTAAATATTAATATTCCCAAGTTGATCGCAGAAAATTATTCAATAATCCCAATCGAATACGTCATTAATAAATATCTACTTGTTTTTCGTATCTCTTTAATACGAGTTTGACTCTTATTATTATAATTTAATAATATTTCTCCGAGTAAACAAACGTCACAAAAACATCGACTTTGTATTAAAAATTGGTTAATATTTGTTCAGTTGAAAAATAAACAGAAAAAAAAACCGCTTTATCGTTTCAACTACGCTGCAATGCCGTGTTTTATTTTTTTCATTAAAAAGGAAATTTCCTCCAAAGTGTTACAATGAACGCAATTAACTAAAATCGATTAAATTATATATAGAACATATTTGTTGTAATTACTTTGGTGATTGATCAAAGTGATAAAACAATAAGACATTCGAGCAGTGTATTAAAAAAAAAAGAAAAAAGAAAATGGAAAAAAAGAATTAATTAAATGTCAGATATATTGATAAACGGTTCTCGAGTTTGACAGTTGAGTTAAATTTAACATTCATTGACGTACATTTTAAAAATAATTTGATCAAATCGTAGACAATTAAACAAACGAAACAGGCCAGTGAACCAACTTATATCTGTTAACGTGATACAATCCGCGACATCCCGTTAATTTCCCTTTACGAGATAACAGAAATTATTCGCGCACAAAGTGATATTCGTGAAAGTGAAGCCGTCGAAATGAATCGACAACAAAAGTTACATAATAGTCAACTTAGTGAACGAAATTCGATTGACACCGGTGACGTTGAATTGTTTTAACAGCCAAGTTTCCGACATTACGGAACTAGTGATTTAAGTGACTGAAAGTTAAACACTCTTTTTTTTTTCTCTCCTCTATATATTTGTGACATGGTTTATATTCATCGACGTAAAAGAGAAATATGTTCCGTCATTATTCATATATACGATTTGATATTTCAAAACGAGTTAAACGTTATTATTTGTACGAACTCCCAATAAAGTATTTTACAAATCAAACATTAAAAACGTTAATTATAAATGAAAAAAGTTAGAAAAAATTGAGCCGTAAAATCCGCTTCAATATAATCTATTTCAAACGTATACTACACTGAGAAAAAAGTTATATTGAAAATTACTATACCATATGAGTTCTAACAGATATCGTCTATGGTGTCTACGAAATTACTATACCAATTATAATGAAATTTTCCATTCGATATAATAAAATTTAATATACTAGAATGATAATAATCACCAAAATAACAAACAAATTTACAACACTAATATAAAAAAAATTAACCATATCGAATGGAAAATTTCTTTATAATTGGTATAGTAATTATGCTGACACCATAGACGATATCTGTCAGAACTCATATGGTATAGTAATTTTGAATATAACTTTTTTCTCAGTGTATACGCAAGCAGTTTTCTTATCATCATCGCATTTATTATTAATTATGAAATTGCTATTATGACACAAACAAGTTAATTTTCGTGTGATATATATTTTTCAAACGTTAAAACACCGCAAGACAAAGTTCCATTGTTTAAATAATATAAACGCCTATAAGAATGTAAATTAATTTTCATGTTTTTAGAATCGTCGCGTGTGCGCTGGAAGTTGTTGACTCGGCAAGTAGCCGGCATTAAAGTGCAATTAAAAAACGTTAGTTTACATTCGGTGCGAGGAGCGGGATCGCAAAGTTTTGAGGGAAAGCGGCCAAAGGGAATGCAAATGTGCGAGTTCGCGAAACCCACGGATTCCGCGCGGCGAATGACAAAAGGCATTGTCGACGGGTTAATTATAAATGTTAATTAGTTCGCGATCGATTTGGCTGCGTGAATCGCAGCCTGTCTCGAATAATAGTAACCAAAATAGAACGACGAGTGCGGCCGCGGGGAACAAAACACCGGCCACTTAGTGCACGCCAGGCCTCCGATTCATACGGGAGACCTGCGGAGTCGCGTGAGTACGCCCGCGTTATTTCAGGCCGTTTGATTTTTCGCGCCGAAACAAGCGGAAACGAACGTCGCGAGCTTTCGCGAAAATCTATCCCGGCGAGTGCTCCTCGAGTTTGCCCCCCAAAAGTTCCGCTTCCTGTGCGAAATAAACGATGCGATCTCGCAAAGTTGGTATAATTTTCGTTAGTCCCGTCGAGATGTAAACTTGATACCGTTATCAATAATCTGTCAATCTTATTTCCACGTAAACAATGTTTAATAACATATATGCACCTTTATTGAACATTATTTGGACTTGAATTATCTGCTCTGAAAAGAAGGAAATATCTTAAATTATTTATTTTTAAATTTTTTGATAGTAAAATTTTTACACTCTTTTCGGAGATATCCCTAAATTAATATGAAATTTTGTTAAATTTTACCATTACTTTTTTCTCAGTGTATAAATGTGTTTATATTTAATTTTTTACTTAAAAATTCAAATAAATCTTAAGATTTAAAATAAAGTATTGTACGCACTGGAAAAAAAAATGTGACAGAAAATATTATTGTTTTAACTTTGTTCCGGATACGTGCCAGTTTTCCAATAAGAATTACTGCTTTTTAAAAGTAAATATTTCTGTTTAAAGTATAAACGTAACGTTTAAACCTGGTATCTTTGCCTTTAAAAACAATAATATTTATTCAAATACTGGCATGCAATTGAAACAAAGTTAAAAACAGTTTTTTTTTTTCTGTCATAACGCTGTCAGTGCAGGCAAGTCGAAACGCGTTAATTTTTACTAGATAAATTTAATGGGATGCGTTCCTTCATAATGATAATGTCGTCTCATTTTAGTAATGGCATCATTCAAAGTTTCAACATCGTTAATTAAAAGTACCCTAATAAATGACACAGAAGATTTAAATTCCCGCAGTAAAATAATAGTTATGAATACATTATGACGCTAAAAGAACGTTTGTTCCGATATATAATAATGCTAATATATGAACACTTGTGTGTATTTTATCTTCTATATGCTACATAATCACTATTCACATTCAAAAGATATTTAATAAACAATTTATAATAGATATACTCTATAATTTATTGTAAACAAACTATAGTATTTAAATAACAAACTGATAAAAGTTTAAATGAGATAATAAAATAATAATTTAAAATTTTTTATCGTTAATTTTATTATTGTATTATTTAATTATGAATTTATATTCTATCGATAATGAATACTAATGAATACAGCAAGAATGAAATGTTTATTATATAAAAAAAAAAAAGATTAATAAAATTACACTTACTGACGTTTTGTTAACTTAAGATAGTAATTTCTCAAATGTAGCAAATATATGATCAGTTTACTAACAGTGTCAGTAATTTTTGTTACATATTTTTTCTTCATGTAAAAACTGTTTAGATAAGATCTACCCTTCTTAAGTGAGTGTTTTAATATTGTTGTATATAAACTTAACATTATTTTTAATTGTTCCTACACATAATTATACGATATCACAGTAATATACTTTTTTGTTCTAAAATTTAATTGATTTTCTGTAATTTATACGCAACAAATATATACACTAATTGTTTTTAAACTTGACAAAAAGTGCATTAATGAATGCGAGCTTTAAGAACAAAATTTGAGTGTACAAAAAAATAATACGCACGGTTATTACTCTCTTTATAATACAGTTCAAAATTCTTATGCTAAGGCAAAAACAAATGCAAGAAATTTGAACACTTTCGATTAAAACAAAAAAGTCAAATTATAATGCGTATCCGAGAATTATTAACCCCCTTTAACGATATGATTAAATAATTGCAATCAAATAATTCGCACGTGATTAATTAACTCATAAAATATCTACGGATTGCAATTTCTTCAAAAGTAATTGAATTTAATCCGATTCGCTGTGAAAAATAAAGGCTCCACATAAATAACGTATCTCTCTCGCATTTGCAAACATAAAAATTCTTTTACCGTCAAACGCGAACGGAGTCGCGTTGCAATTCCACAATGCACGAATATTATTTACAATTTCGTCCGACAAATGTAATGACGACCGACGAATTTAACTCAATATTGCTTGAATATACCATACAAATAATTGCGTTTGTTTGTGACACAACTTTTGATGAAAATAACAGTATTGTCTTGTTATAAATGTTGAAGCACACGCCATTTTTTTAATGTACATATTTTTTTATTTTTTATTACATTTTAATGAAGGAAATGTAAAATTCAGTTGAAATGAGAAAATTTCATTATTTTTTAACGCTCGCGGTTTAATTCGCTGCCATAAAATGAAATATCATTTATAACATAAAAGAAGATAAATTCTTTAGCTCCAAAATTCTTTTAGTACTTTCATATTTACGTGCAATTTTTATCCGCGTATTTAATATAATTCCTTCGAGTACTGTAGAGGCTTGCAATTATACGTTCATTCTAATACTCCTCGAACTTCTAAAATCAAGGTTTGCGATAGCGAACCGACGAGGCACGGTTTCAAATGATAATGATGATAAATGATAATGATGAGATGACAATGAACGACAATGACTGAGCAAACCTATTCTACTCGAGTTTTGCTGCAAATGAGTCACATCGTACTTTGAATTTATTTTTTATTTATTTTTTCTTGCATTAATATACAGATCAAACCGAACTTTCCGGCGTTTTTATTAATTTCCAAATTGAAATTATTTTATTGCTAAATGGAATCATTTGTTGCAATAATTATATTTATTTGCAACCTTATAACTTCAGAAAGTATTCAATTTATTTATTTCTATATTGTTCACTAATACCTTTCAAACTCATTCGTTAAGTTTAATTAAATCTTTTTTATATTGTATTACGTTCATTTTTTAATATTATATTCCACTCGTTTTAAAACTATTTGATACGAACTTTGAAATTAAATTTTACAACGAAATATTCCCGAAAAACAAAGCCCTGAAGTAAAAAATAGGATGAGAAGATGAGATAATAATTTTAAGCAAGAGAGAAAGGTTTCGAGTTACTTTGAAATAACTTTTTTTTAAATAAAAAATCAAACAATTGTTAAAGTAATTTGAAAAATAAGAAAAAAAATCATTACTACCAGAATATTTTAAATAATAATGCTAACAAGGTCGAAAGAAAAAAAAATTTAATGCCAAACAAAAGATAGAATAAGAGAAAAATATTTCTCCAATAGCAGGATTATATTTCAATGAAACAAAACATACGTTATCATTACCGTACATTCCCCGTCACATCTTTCCGTGATAATATTTATTGGTCGTACATTTTTACCGTATTATCAATATATATATTTTCGTTTGACAAGTTATTGAAATAGAGGGCACAAAGAATCTTTGTACAATTTTACAGACAGATCTTTTAATTTATTGATTTAAAAAAATATTCATAAGAAACGAGAAGCGTCTGTCATTTTTATTACATGCAAAGTAATACACACAGAGAACGGACTTTTCATTTAAAATATACACTGATTTTCATGCAAACATACTGAACTATTTATCAGAATCAACCAAAATATTGATTTTATTCTAATAAAATGTTATATAATACTTTACTTGACCCAAATAATTTATTAATTACATTTACACGCAAATAAGTAAATATTTAAAATAATTAGTCTATCTCCTTGGTATATAATAAAATTTTATTTATCTAAACACTGAATGCGACCATGATAATACAACTATAATGCAAACTAACAATAAATTTAATAAACAATTTAACAAAACACCGCGGCCCTCGCAAAGATTATTACTGAAATCCTCTTTTTGTCCCCCGCCCCCTCCTCTCCGACGAACCGCCCCCAAGAGAGTGAACAATACCGAAACAAAAGGTAAAAGTACGGAACTGCTGGCAAGTCGTGCAAACTGCCGGCACTACAATAATTGAAACTCTAACCGAAACGATAATTAAACTATTTTCAATATAAACTTGCAGGGTAGATAAGGAAGAGGAAATACCGCCAATTCCGACCTCGGAGCCACCCGAATCGCCGACGGAAAGTCAGCTAAACAGCCAGCTGAACAACCAGCAGCAGCAACAACAACAGCAACAACACCACGTGATCAAAGCCCGTCCTCTGGGCTTGAAGAAGGCCCCGCTGCTGGAGCAGCCCAAGTTGCGCTACTCCAAGTCCAACATCCACGTATCGATCAACCGAAGGATTGAGATGCCCCCGGCGTTTCTGTTCCCAGAGACAGAAATTCCGGCGGATCTTATGCAAACCGAGCAACATCACCATCAGCAGCAGCAACAACAACAGGGACAGCAAGGACAGCAGGGACAGGGACCAGTCAACGACGGAAGCGACGCCAACTGCAACAAGAGTTGCGTACCCCTGACCGGCGACGAGCTGGCCCTCAACGGAACCCTCGAGAAGCTCGAGGACGCCGACATCGTGGACGCGCTCAACGTCATCAACATCGAGGACAAGCTCAAAGGCGGCATGCCCGACGCCTGCAACGACCGCCGCCAGGAGATAGCGGACAATGAGGGCCTCAAGGCCGAGAGCGTCCTCAGGCGGAAGAAGGGCAACCTCAAGTCGACGACGGGCAAGGTCAACCTATCCAGGCGGGTCTCCTTCGACCCCCTCGCCCTGCTGCTCGACGCCAGCCTCGAGGGCGAGCTCGAGCTCGTCAAGAAGACCGCGAAAGAAGTGGCCAATCCGAGCTCCGCCAATGACGAGGGCATCACGGCCCTCCACAACGCCATCTGCGCGGGCCACCTTGAGATCGTCAAGTTCCTCGTGGAATTTGGATGCGACGTCAACGCGCAGGACAGTGATGGATGGTGAGTCTCCTTCTCATTGGCTGTCCTGCTTCCTTTATTTATTTATTAATACACCAGAACCTTTACCGTGCCTTCACTTTCGGTACCGGAAGCAGCTCAGTTTAGTCGCTTCCGAGCAATGGTTCGTTTTGACCTTTCCACTATTGGTTGTTCCATATTGCGTTGGTTCCTTAAACAGAAGTTGCGTGTCTATTAAATCGGAATCTTTTCGCGAAATAAGGCAAGCTCGTGCGTTAAATGAGGTTTTAAGTGTATCTGATTGTAGACCAAGATGGTATTCGTTGAGTTATACTTTCAAAGAGGAGCCGTAATCGTACGATTTGGCACCCACTTTTGTTTCGTGATATGAATATTTCCCTCGGGATCGGTCGAAATCTTCGTAACTGTCGACTTAAGAAAGTTTCGCGTATTTCATATTATGTTACGTGCTCGCTTTTTCTCTTTCGATCTTTACTTCTCCCCTCGAAGCAATATCCGACGTAAGTAAATAAATAAATGAAAATCGTAGCGAAGGAATACGTGCACTTTTAAGGGAAGAAAATGTTACTTGATAGAATCCCTCCTTCTGTTCGATGGATTATTTTCTTTTTTGAAAATACAAACGGAAATGGAACTTGCTTAATTCTCAGTCAAATGTCGTCCTCAAAATATTGACGGATATGAATACGAATAATTGGCCAGTGGTCCAAACTAGATTGCAATCTAATTAATCGTTACAACTAAAATTTGATTAGAAGATAACTTTTTAAAGCTCTACGTGAAGTTGCAGCTGTTAGATAAAATACACGCGCATCCGCGCCAAATATGAATAGTAAGTGAAAATGAATTATTCGGTTGAACGGATTTATCGACTAAAGAATTCTAATAACTTGAAAGACTTTATTCCTACTTATGAAAAACATTTCAAAGGCAATATTCCTTCTGTCAATTTAAAATATCAACCAAATATCACTTATTTATAAATCATATTAATTATAAACGATTTTTAACTTTACACTTAAACAACACAGTTGCCGGAAAATGTGTATGATAATACAGAACTGAGTTGAAACTAATTTCATTTATCACTGTAACAGGAGTTCTCTTAGAACTCTCTTAGACTTTAAGAAGGATAAGTTTAACAATAAATAACAGTTAAGAATGTAACATACAACTTCGCGAAGAGAAAAAAAAGAACAGAATTATAACCGAAACATCCCATTTAATTCTTAACAATTTCATATATATTTTATTTTAAGGAAATAAAATGAAATCAAAATAAATGCTTTCGGTATTGACCCTTCTACTTGCAAGTGAACGAGGGTATTTTCGTCGTCACGCAGAACCTTTTATTGATTATTAAAGCCACTCACTGGCCATTAGTTTCCATTTGATTCTAGACCATCGAAAAACGTAAAAAAAAAAAAAAAAAAAATAGTCGAAATGTTTTTGCGTGCTCAAAAACGGTCGCCAATAAAAGGATCTATCGTGCGCCGTTGTGTAACTACCCCTCTAACTCACACGTAGACAAGTATTACCAAGAGAGCATTTATGATCTCTTGAGCTTTTAATAAAAGCCTGACTGGACGTTTGCTATTATTACCACGGTGATGCTGTACATAACATTGACATTTTTATGTTATTTCACTCGCAATTACTGCTCCGAAACGTAATTAAATTACGAGCTTGATATTAAAACAATTCATTATTATAATTAAATAAATTGACTCTCTTTAATATCGAATATTTCGAGCATAACTCGTATACACATTTCGTAGGCTCTGCGCTGTGTTATTGAAATCGTTTAGAATTTAATTAATTTTAAATAACCGTTGAGTTTAATTTAATTAAAAGCAGCTGCAGTGTTTTCATTTGTAATTTTCAACAGTGATTAATTTTTTTTTAAGTATACGCATTCGGTATTATAAGTTGAATTAAAATTGATTCCATCCAAAATATTTAAATCATTTTCAGTTCTGCGCGAGAAAATTCCTCGATTCATCTCATTCAGATTTATTTAATTGAAAGTACACACACGTACCTAATATAATCTGAAATAAATGCACCAATTATTCAAGTTCCGTATAAAAATTGTGACGAATGTTTAATCATTTCAAAGGTACACAATTGCACTTTCACAATTTTACCCCGTCACTTTGCTAAGTCGTTTTGAAATTTTGCAAAGCAAAAGGAATGTAATTGAGGAAAGGAAAGTATAAACACATGCGACATAAAAAAAAAGGAAATAAAAGAATAAGTACCATTAAAATTCTATGAAACTCAAATTCAAAAGTTATCGCTTAATGAAATTCGAAACATGAGCTTGGATATTACTTTGCGCTACTTCCAAACGTCGGCGTTAGATAAAACGAAATCGCCGCGCGCTTTCCAATTCATTTGCCGAAACTCGCGAAAAGTTAGCCACGAGTTGTACATCGCGTAATTTTAACCCAATTTATTGTCGGGCAAGATACACGTACCGCGATATTAATTGTTTAAGTTTGTTTCCCCCCCACTTCTCCTTGGCAAGAAACTTTTCTTTCGCGATAACGTTTCCACCGAGACAAAACGATCGGCGTGTAAAACAACTGTTTGCTTGTAAACATTTTTTTCTTTTTTTTTTTGTAAAATAAAACTTCCTCTTTAAGTGGCTAAAATGCGTCTTTCGAAATGTCCGTTTTCAATTTCGAAAGCGTGAAAGTAAAAGTGATTAAAGCGTTAAACCGCTTCCCAGTGGGAAATGTTCTACTAGGCCAGTAAAAGCATGAAGCAAAACAAGGTACTGGTGGAAAAGTTACCAGTACTGATCACTGGTCCAATATGGAACCAGTGCAAATCTGTACTGGGGTAATAATACTGGGCCAGTACTGTTTAACTAATGGAACAATACATAGCCAAGCAGTAAAGAATTTCTTTAAGTCAACTGAGAAAAAAAGTTAAGACAAATATCTTATTTAACAAATGTAATATTTAAAAATTGCTTTTATGATCGTCATTTTTACTAATATTAATAATAAAATACTTCATTTTTCGGAGGTACCTCTAAATGAATATGAAATATTTTAAGTTTTACACTGAGAAAAATAAAATAATAGTTACTATACTTTCTGGCATTCTAAGACTCTATGTGATAATATCTAAGTCTATTTTACGACCGTATATTTTTGACAACAGACAAATATGAAATAATTACAATCACTAATAATAATAATAACGTATAATAGAAGGTAATAGCTATGTGATAATGTTAAGAACATTACCAGACAGTCTGGTAAACGGCGTCACCTTTTTCTACCAAAATACCACTTATCAGAACTGTAGTACCTCTTCTCACATTGCCGAGCATTATTTTATACAGGAACACCTAGAGTCCAGGATTACTATACTATTTTTCTCAGAGTACTATTACTTTTTTCTTAGTGTACCTAAATCTGATCAGTACATCGACTCCGGAAATTTCCTAAAGGGTTACCTTTCCTCGTACCGTCGCATTACCAGGCACCGAAAAAGGTTCAACGCGTCGTTCACCTTTATAAACGTGATATCATTTTTTTTAGGACCCCGTTGCACTGCGCGGCGAGCTGCAACAATTTAGCAATGGTGCGGTTCCTCGTGGAGCACGGCGCTTGTATCTTCGCGACGACGCTTTCGGACCAGGAAACGGCGGCGGAGAAGTGCGAGGAAGACGAGGAAGGCTTCGACGGCTGTTCCGAGTACTTGTACAGTGAGTATAAATTTTCACTCGACCCATCCCCCGCCCGCACAGGGAAACGCGTTAAAGTATAATCCACGGGGGAGAAGGAACGGGATAATAACATTACAGTTAATTTCTAAAAGCGTCCGCTTAATTCGACTCCCCTGTTTACAGTCCGATGAAACGGACTCTATGTTAAACTTTTAAGACTTTTTAAGCCCACTCCACCCCAATCCGGATAATTGAAAGTCGCTGTTCCTAAACGGCAATGTTTGCTTTAATCCGATTTAGGTGTGCAAGAAAAGCTGGGCATTATGAACAACGGACAGGTGTACGCGGTGTTCGATTACGAGGCGCAGCACAGCGACGAACTGTCGTTGAAAAACGGCGACTCGTTGGTAATCCTACGAAAGGGAGACGACAACGAAAGGGAGTGGTGGTGGAGCAAGCTGGGCCACAGGGAAGGATACGTACCTCGAAACCTGTTAGGCGTAAGTTGCCAACCGAATTATCAAATTATCAAAGCTCGCCATCGAAAACTGCAAAAAGCGTTTCCGATGGCGATTAAGGAGCCAACAAGAAATTATACGTCCAGGAGCAATTGGTTGAGAGAAATTGATTAATGCAAAGGGATTACCCATATATAACATTGGAATGTTGCATTTTCTCAATTACTTCGAGAAAAATTAATAGTTGAACGAAAAGAAATGGGCGTCTGTTGTGCACTTTTTCTTTCTCGTGAATATTTAGTTAATATTAATAATTTATGGCATTATTTGGAACGTTTGAGAATAAAGAATCTCTCGATGTTGAAATGAATGCTAAGCGAATCCATACTGAGAGAAATATTATGGAAAAATTACAATAATCTCTAGTAAACGAACCATATTGAGCAGATCTTCATTTTTTTGAATGTTTAGAATAATATTTACCATAGTTATAATAGAGAACAATTTAAAATTGAACAGAACAAAATAAACAAATTGAACAAATTGTTCAATTTTAAATTGTTCTTTATTATAACTATGGTAAAAATTAATCTAAACTTTGAAAAAAAATGAAGATCTGCTCAATATGGTTCGTTGGAATTTTGTTCTGAGAAATATTAGAATTTTTCTATATTATTTCTCTCATTGCCCAGATAACTAAAAGTTTAAAGTATTAATACAGTCGAAAATGTTTCAAAAACATTGGAATGTCGATATGAAAGCAGAAATTAGAATGATTCCAATATAGATTTCCGATTGCTTTTATAATCATTCATGCTCTTTTATATAAATCTTCATGAGTTCGACATGACTTATGTATGAATCTGATAAGATTTTTATGAAGCAAAATATTGATCCTTCAGAATTTTATATCGCTTCGTATGAAATTTAATGTCTAAAAATGTATGAATTGTATTTGCTCCTTTTTAATGTATAATATATACTTGTATCATTATTATTATTATTATCATTATCTAATTTCTCCATCAGTTTAAATATATCAACATAAAATTTTTTCTTCATCTTTTTCATCCCTCAAAACAGAATTAAATATTTAGTGTGCTCGACGAAAAAGCTATACTTGTTTGTAATATTTATACATGGAAAGAAAAAAATATTAACTTTACAGCTGTTTGTACAAGCAATGAAAAAATGTGATAAAAATTACTAACATTATTAGTAAAGTGGATATATATATATGTATATAAAGGAACTGAATAGACTATCTCAAGTTAGTAAACAACTTAATAATAATAATAATTTATATATATATAATAAACAAATTAGTAAACAACAATCATTAGCTTTTAAACAACAAACTAACACATTTTGCTAACTTGACACAGTCATGTTTAATTTTTTACATAGTATGCCGCCAATTTACTTACAATGTTAGAAATTTGTATTACAGGTTCCCCTTCTTGTACAAATACTTAACAAATATACTAACAAATAAAATGAACAATTTTTCTTTTATAAAAATCGTCATGATTACGATTTTGTTAACAGTATCTTCTTCCCTATTTGCTTAGATTTATCTGTGATAACATTAATTAAATTACCATTGTTGTCTTTTTCAGTTATACCCGAGAGTTCAACCGACACAGGTAGACTGAGCAGCATATCAGCATTGGATTCGTCATATCTAAATATTATCATCACCGCAGTATTCCATTTGCAGCTTTATCTTCATTAATTATTGTAAAATAAGAAGAACGGACGATCTTTATTGGACGCAATGAGAAAATTGGCAGAGGACTGGTCATCGAGTCTTTGCGTATAGCTTCAAAAAAATCTGAAAAAATAAAAACATGTCAAACTGTGAATTGCAAAAACGAGTTTTGTTAACATTAAAAAAATCAAAAGAGCACCTCTCCCCTCCCTACTTTTAAAACTGCAAACCACCACAATTGAGTGCAATTGTAATTGTAATGTTTATTTGTACTCAAAGTTACATTTTAGATTGATTTTATTTTATCAAAATATATATATACATATATATATATTTGATTTGAACTGTGTACATTGATTGATTGATTGATTGGTTGATTGATTGATTGACTGATTGATTGAAGTCGAATTAAGTATATTACGTCGCCGTCATTGTGTACTTAGAATTTGTGTGTTTTAATTTGTTTCACCTAAATGTCCAAGTTTAGCTGAAAGCAGATTTCCTTTTGTGTCCGTTACGAAATTTCGTTTAGAGCGCGATTTTCCGAATCCGATTTCGATAGCTCGGATCTTGAAAATGGTAGCGCGCCACGGGGAAAATGTGTAATGTACTCTTGCCAATAAAAAAACAAAACTGTAATTATATATATACATATATGTAATGTCCCGATAACGAAAGAGATATTAGCGAAGAAAAAGTTTACAAGTAAAAAGCGGTAGATTGATAAAGAAAAATAAGACGATTCGCATCGACTCATTTGGCGGTAATTTGGAGAAAGCCTAGCCAATGAGCCGACTGGCTACAGTGGACGGTGTTGAAGACTTTAGCAGCCGACACATTGTATATGTATATATATAAATATAATCGTCTTACTTGTCAGAGACGGGTTATTTTAGTGAAACATGTGCCTTTGACAGTAATAATGACAATTTGATGTAAGATTTCTCGATATATCCTGAAGCATAAACCATTTTTCATAAATCTTTCCTTTTTACTGTTGTTTTATTTACCTGAATTTCATTATAAACATCCCTAATAGCAACAAATATTTATAAATTATTTACCGCAAATGCTTTATAAATATTAAAATCTCCACCATACAATATTTAT
This sequence comes from Leptoteleia sp. ZL-2020, assembly GCA_022817305.1. Lineage (NCBI taxonomy): Eukaryota > Metazoa > Arthropoda > Insecta > Hymenoptera > Scelionidae > Leptoteleia > Leptoteleia sp. ZL-2020. Next base: position 15,021 of record JABFPN010003672.1, read on the forward strand.
CTTATATTCCATTTTTTTTATTTCAAAATATTTGTAGAATATTGTACAACAATATTGTACTATATTGTGTGAAATATTACATAAATATCATGAAACATTTATCAAATATTAGAAAAATATAATAGTGTAGACATTTGAGTATTTAGAACATATTTTTACTTAAAAAAAATATTAATAAAATGTCATAAATATTATGCGCTATTAGGAATGTTATTTATTGACGAATCAATTTCACAAAGTTTTCAACGTGTAAACTAAATTTATTCATAGATAGTGATTATAAACTGATACGAATCAATGGATGAAATTCAAAACTTTGTTACACTAAACTAATTGAAGGAAGTAATATTTGAATGAAAAAGCTGGATTAATTAAAATTGAAACGTGTAGTGATTTCGTAATACATTTTGCAATAAATGTATTTCAACGATTTGTTATTCAATTTTAAAAACATTTGAATATTGACTGTAATATGATTTATTAATAAATTTAGATAGTAGCAAATTGAAATTTTATCTTGTTAATATGAGTAATTTTAATTCCGCATTACATGAATTTCCATATTATTCAGTAAATAAGGTAAGTAATTATCAAACCTTCTTCTGTTGTACTTGTTGTCAAATGAATTTTATCACGGAACTATTTTGCTACCGGAATTCCAAAGAATTCACAATAAAAACAAACTTTCTGCAGTTAGACATGAATTTTTTGTTAGGTTATCATCGGATTCCTGCAATACCGACGGTTGCGACGTCATACCGACGCAAATATACAAGTCTACGTTATCTTCTTAAAAGGAAATTTTCGTTTCTCTCTCAAAATATACTTATGAATTTTCAAAAATTATTATTTCTCATGTTATTATTATTATTACCACTATAAATGAAATCATACATTTATTCATTATTTCTTGAAAGGCTGATACTATATTATAAAATATTTCTTGTGGCAAACAAAATAAACAATTAAAATGACCTTGAATTTATTGAAGTTGGTCAAATGTTTTTAATACATAAAAGACTTCAAGTGTAAACAAATTTGGAAATTACCATTATATTTTTATACACATTAAAAAAACTATTCTCTACGTTATTTTAAATAAATTAATAAGATAAATTGTATTAACGAACAACTAAGTTATAAATATGTTAATAAACAACCGTGTAATTACAATAAATATTTCACCAAAACACTTTGTTTTAAACCTTTTCCTTTAAGACATTTTGTACTGAAATGCTAACATTAAATTCAAAAAAAAAATAAAAATGTTAACATCCGTTTTAATTTATGCAAGTTACTTACATATCTTTACAATATTTTGCAGGCTTCAATAATAATCATTCAATGTGTGATAATATGGAAATGAATAATTTGATTCCTGGAATTTAAATTAATAAACAATGGATTAATATTTTTTAACACTCGAAAAATGTGGTATAAATATTTCTAAACAACATAGAAGTAATTTAGGCAAATGTTTTTGGAATATTGGAATTATTTCCTGTTATTAGAAAAAAATAAAGAAGTACGCATAAAATATACCATTTATTATTCTTCATGCCACTTCCTTTCACTGTTCAAATCTAAAACTACTAAAACCTACTGCAGATGCAACTTTTTTCCGTCGCGCTGGTCTAAAAACTACTACAACGCGATCCCAGATCGCGAGTTTTTGGGGCGATGTCACGTGACGGTTTAGCAGAGTGAGTAGAGACGGACCGAGCTCGAATGGTCGAGTGGGAGGGGGGGGTGTACTTCGAGCCTTTTCGCGGAAAACGGCAACAAATAAACACAAAACAAATAAACAGTAATTCTTAGAAATAATGACCTTTATTTTTATTGTGTTTATTTCTGAAACTGTTATTCTTTCAAATAATAATTTTTATTTTTACACTTGCAGAATATTATTATATCGCAAATTAAATTCTGAAAAATGTACTCTTTGAAAAATCTATGTTATTAACAATAAATATAAATAATTTGAATGCAAATTTTTTTTACATTCATACAAACATACATACAAAAAGAAGTTTAATTAATTAACATTGAATAAATTCAACAATTTTATATTGGATAAATTTTATTTTCATTCATTATTCTTTCATATGATCAAATTTTTATATATAATATAACAATTTGTAAACATTAGATTCGTTTCAGCTTCTTTACATTACTTAAGGTGATGTATCAAGTCTGCTATCACGGAGTTAGTGTCTTTTGTAATAAAAATTTAATTAATTTATATTTTATGATCTACGGACCAGAGCGCTATTCTATGGACACGGGAGTATAATTTTAT
>JABFPN010003673.1:0-17319 GCA_022817305.1 Leptoteleia sp. ZL-2020
CACGTATATAAGATGTAAATACTAGATAGCGTTTCGTTTCTCGATTGCACTGAAACTCATCAGTAAGGCTAGTGCAACCGATGCCTTATACGCTATGATTTTATTTCAAGAAAATGTGTTGTAATAATTTGACACTTATCTTAAAAATTTCGGACGTAAATGATTAGTAAAGAATTACAAACATTCAAGTGTCGTTTAAAATTTATTGATATAAAACTGAACGCTTCAGTCCGTTTGAAAGCGTTAAAATAGGTAAGTTCTTTGAAAATAAACAAAATTTGAATTTCAAGAAAATGATATCAGATTCTCTCGGTAGAGGGAGAAGATGAGAGAAATTTCATCTTTCTTACTACTGAGATGATATTTAGATAGCTTATTACAACACATTTTCTTGAAATAAAATCATAGCGTATAAGGCATCGGTTGCACTAGCCTTACTGATGAGTTTCAGTGCAATCGAGAAACGAAACGCTATCTAGTATTTACATCTTATATACGTGATTATTGAATTTTATTTTTATTTTTATTTGTATTTTATTTGTATGTTTATAATTATTATCTAAGTGTCGAGGTAATAGAAAGATTGCACACACTTATGAAACAACTTTGCATTCCATCTTGCATTTGACACTTATCTTAAAAATTTCGGACGTAAATGATTAGTAAAGAAAAATCACTATACTGTAGACCAACGTTAATGTAAAGCATTTTATTGTGGTATTTCAATAAATTGACAGCCGATAAAGTAAAAGATTTATATAATTTATGAGAGTGCCCAGTTGTATTATAAATTGCAGGATATTTATTAATAGTATGATACTTGCCAAGCAATAATGATTTACGAGATGATTTTACGTCAGTATTGTTATAAGTTATCGTATTTTTTATTCCAACTTTTTTCTGCGTGTAATCTAATTTTGATTTTCAACTAAACATTATAGAAAATGATCTTGATCGAAGCTCTAATGATTTTAGATACAATACTCTAAAAAGCATTTTACGTTTTTGAGATTTTATTACTCAAATCACTCTTTTTTTATCTCAACTCAACAAACATAGCTGAAGATAAAATACATAGTTATCTATATTAGTTTCAGATATAATTTCGTTAAGATCTACTTCTTAAATAAACAAAAGTCAGACATAAAATTGAAAGTTGTATAACCCAAGTAAACTATTGGTGCTCGTTTTATAGTCGAAAAAATGTCACTCGGTGTTTACATCTTGCATGTATATCGACATTTGTATTCATATTGTGTTTACTCTATTTAAATATAAATAATTTAATTAACGTATTTCGCACAATTATAATCGTAAGAAATGGTGGAATCTTTTCGTTTGAACAAATAAATATATGCATAATCATGCAATACTCGACCAACGCCGATTAGTGGCACACTCAAAGAACACGAACAAAAACATTTGAACCTGATTCAAATAATGCTTCTTGTATAATAATTCGAGTATTTCAGCATGCTACGTTTTGCATAATTTTTAAATCTTATTTCTTCATATAAAAAGCGTACGTTGCAATTTAATGTCTAATAATCATTATTTAACATAAATTAGCATATAAAATGTTGAATCAGGTTACCCTGTAATTTTGTTTCCTTTTTTTTTTAATTCTTCATGACACGTTATACATCTTTTAAATCGGTTAGTTGAGATAGACGTTGCAGCAGCATCAAAATTAGGCAAAATTCAAACAAAAATTGTATTAATAATGTGAAGCATTAGATACATAATTATCAGATTTTGTTACTTTGTTTTTTTTTTGTTTTACATACATTAATGTATATATAAAAATTTCAATAAAAATATGTTGGATGTTAATCGTAAAACGGGGATTTAAAACTTTCGTTCAATCGATTGTATCTTGTTTTATTTTACGAATTAAAAATGTTTATCAATAGCATTTACAACAAGTTTTGAATAGCAGGTGGTACCTTGCTAACGTTGAATAAAAATGTCAACATAATTAAAAAAAAAAACAATGAAATTCGTGTTAGATATTTCATTTAAGGTAAAAAAAAACTTTGCACACCCAGTCTTAAATATGGGTTCTATTTAGCTTACCTGCTTTATAAGTCAGTATAGGTGGACAGGACTTTTATTGAAATAGAAACTTGTGTTGTTGGCGTAATGTTGAGAACAACATCAACAACCATCTCCAACAAATAAAATTTTGCTTCCATTTCAATACTAGTGCTACACCAACTTTAACTGGCTTATTACGAAGCAAAATAGCTTTCGATGAGGCAAGGTATACAATTTAATATTATATTTCGACCAATTAGAAAGTGAGGAAAGGTACCAAATTATACACACAAGCAAATGACTTGTAATATAATATAATAATGAAATAACGTTAAAACAATACAAATATGAAAAATTATGCAATCATTACTTTTGCACTGAAGCTACTAATTGTTTTGTACAATTTTTAAAACAGTGAATCTAATTTTTTTATTGAAAAATTCAATTATGTTGTAAAGCTTTCTTTCTATTTCAAAAACAAATTTACTAATTAAAATTGTTTAATGAAAAGATGCTACATAAAATTAATTGAAAAATGTTCATAAAAAATATTTCTTGTTCGAAATTGTTTAGTTGTAGTTAACTACATACTTGAATGCGTTGAACAATGATTTTCGTATCAACTTAATAATGCGAGAGAAGTAGAAAAATAAATATTTGCAATGTTCAACTATTTCATTGATAATCGACTGTACAACAGGCTCGTAAAGAAATTCCATTAATTAATAAGCTTTTTTTTCCTTCCGAGTTTATATACCACACTTATTTTATTAACATTTACACTACAGTAAAGACTTGCAAAGTTTTAGTCTATAACTTGCAAGAAAAAAAAAGTTAGATAGAGACCTTTTGAAATGAATTTGAATTGTAAATAAATAAATATTGAAAGTGAACATTCATCACGATATTAATCTGTCGTTAAAGTTGTAAATATTTACTTACTACAGCAATTGAGTATTGTTTGGCAAAAAGCAAACAATTATGCATAATAATTAATTATTTAAGCTACTTTCCCGTTCTCATTTTCTTTACAGTATTAAAACAATCGTAAACTTGTTGAAGAAAATTGTAAAAAGCAAAAAAGTAATAAAAATAAAAAAGACGTCTTGGAAAGAGAGATAGGCAGGGAGGGAGGGAGGGAGAGGACGAAAAGTATTTAAAATTGAACAAGAACAATCGATTGAATCCAGGCTCCAGGGACAGCGTTCGAAGCGTCAAACTACAAAACACCCTGACCTGTTTCGCCAGGTGACAGGCTCTGGCCGGAGAAGTGATTATTTCGTAATAAAAAACGGAGAAGTTGAGGGCTAGGCCGAGTCTGATGGGGTGTGTGGGTTGCATTTTTGTTTTTGCAATGTCAAACGCCTCCTGGTACGCTTTTTGCGAATCCTCGACCACTGCTGCAACGAAACCAACAACATAATCGTCTCTCTCATACTACTTCCTTGCCAACGAAAATCGTGGCGCTAGGACCGATAAAAGGCTGACATTAACATTAACATGAGAAATAAATTTGTGAGGAAGGTTCTTTGTGAAATGCGCGCAGGTGTGCGCCAAGTGTGCCACCGTTCATCAGCGTCGGCAGGACCTGAAAAAGCAACGCGCGTGAGAAACATGGCGCGCGCCATTTAGTACCTGTTTGGCTAGTTGACAAGCTTTGTCCGGCGAATTCAGGATCTCATAATAGAAGACTGAAAAGTTAAGTGCAAGACCTAGCCTGATTGGGTGGGTCGGCTGCATCTTCGTTTTGCTGATTTCAAATGCGTCTTGGTACGCTTTCTGGCTGTCATCTACAACGCCTGCATTTGTGCATTCAGTTAAATCGAGTTATTCATTAATTGTCAAACATATACTTATCCTTAAATTTATCATTTTAATTATAACCAATACACTTTTTAAAGATTGGTCTTGCGCACAACGAGAAAAAGAGATTTACACCACAGGAATATGACTATACTCGGCGACATATCTCCATGATATCTTGATAATTACTCGCCGCCATGCATCTTGTGATAATTTATTGAAGCCATTCGGTAAGAAACGTTACATCAAGTGCACAATGTGTTTTGTTTTTTCTTTATATTCTCTCTTAACTTTATAAGTGAGAGGCTGTTTAAGCATTTAAACATACACGGGAAAAAATACTGACATAGGATCAACATTGTTAGACCATGTTGGCCATACGCTGTTGATACTACGCTGGTGAACCAATAAGAATTATGCTGTGAATACAGTAAACCGTGCTCTGTCGGTAAAACAGTCGTAGAATTTTGGTAAAACAAAAGAAGGTGCGCTGTTAGGCCAACGCAATACACCGTGTTGATCTTACATATTTGTGCTATGTTGAGTCAATGTCATTTTGTTGTGAACCACCGTACAGCGCATTTTATCCCGTGTAGTAATAACATAATCATTCATACGTATTATAATAAAATTAATCCTGACGAATTTAATATTAAACACTTGCAAAAATGTTTCAAATTATGCAATTATATACACATAAGAAAGTCGCCACAACGCAACTTGACTTGTCTATATTAGCTGTAATGATTAAAATACGAATGGCTTTTGAAAGAACTAATTATAATCAAGTTAAAGTTAAAAGAATCGGAAAATGTTCATCACAAGTTTACACTTGAGTACTTTCGTCATTTTTCGTTGATCCGCGAGAAAAACGCCATTTTCCATGCTAGAAAGTTTTCACCTTAGAAAAGTGACATTTCTCGTTCCCTCGTGGCGAAATAGTTATTTATGCGCATCAATGGAGATTCAAACAGAAATCCATCCCCTCGATCCTCGGGGAGGAGACTCGCCAACACACCTAAATTGAAACGATCGGAACATCGCCAATTTATTTCTCTATAAGAATGTGAAACTCGCCATTTTGTCATTCAATTTTATAAATCCTGCTTCTGTTTCTACATCCACATCAATCCATAATTAAAAATTAAATATAATTTAAATTAAAATTAATTCTGATGACCATTTTTTAGGCACTTTTACACGCCAACTTGACAATCGTAAAAGGCAAATTATGGTCTAAGAAAGAAAGAAAGAACGAAAATTATTATTTTCTGTAAAATTTAAAAGATTAAAAATTAAATATAAAGAACTGAATTTGTGTGCATCTCTCGTGGTACATACGTTATTTTACTTGTCAACGGGTGACGAGAAATATTGTACATACAATGGGACATTCACGAAAATCGGTATTCAACGTATATATTCAAATCTACGTACAAATCATGAGCATACAACTGGACGGATTCCCACACTTGAATCTCCCTTGGTGCGCGTAACAACATATTATTATACTTTTATTGCGATAATGCGATTAATTTACAAATATCTCTCAAGATATCATGTCCATATGAAAAGGTATAGTAATTTCTAATAAATATAAACTCCTGTGTTTAGTGTTATTCCATTCATATGAAAGCTAACAAACCTCGATGTTATAAATGCTTATATCATTATTATAATATTATTATAACATGTAATAAAGAAACTGTAACGAATAATTGTACATTGAATAACGTACAGTAATAAAATATAAGTAATCGTTATGGTATTGTATAAAATGCAAAAAATGAAAAGCTGAAAGTACAATAAATGGTTTTAATTAATTTCTGTATATTAACGATATTATAATAATGATATGGAACTCTTTTTTCGTTGCTCATCCTGCGATATTTGGCACCGACTTTGTGTTTCAATGATTGGAGGCGCACGTGCGTTCCCAGAACAACAACGCAGGACTCGTCAGTAGATGTTAAATCAAACATCTGCCGGGACAGCTGTCCTCAATCAAACATCTCTTGCTCGAGAAAGTTGCGTTTCTCCCGACGACGAATAAGCTCACGTTCTCACATCAGCATACATTCATTCTTCTCGCGGAATCTTACTTGTTTTCTTCCTGTGCCATCAGCCGCCTCCTCACCATTACGTGCACAACTGGCTGTGCGCGCTTTTATTTCAATTATCAAATTGGCCGTAAAAACTTTAAGTCAATTGTTGCTCGCTAGGATGGCTTTTGGAAAAAAAACTAAATAATTACATCACAATGTGATGTAATGTAATTTTGGTATGACGTAATAATGATCATAGTATATGATAATCAATATACAATTTTTAATGTTAACTTTCTGCCCCTAAAAAGTAAGTTTGCCTTGTTAAAAGAATGTTGTTGCGGTGCTTGATTCGTCGTAGGAAAAAACGCTTGCTTTTTTTTATCCCGACACAATTTAAAGCCGGGAAGAAAAAGTACAAGGTGCATACCATTTCTGGTTTCGCCGGTGGCAACTTCCGCAAGATACCTATAGTAATCTCCCTTCATCTTGAGGTAGAATACTTTGCTCTCGGCGTTGCTGGCCTTGGGGATAAGGTATTTGTCCAAAAGTCCCTGAAAAATAAACACTACGCTCATTCATCTCGTTTAGGTTGCAGTTGTTTTAGCCAATTATCTTTAGTACGCTATACAATTTTCCTTATCAAATATTATTTTAAGACAATTGACACGTCTTTTTTGTTAGTTTCGTTATTAATGCCGATACATTTTAAACAAATTATTAAAAAAAAAAAAAACAAACAAACAAAAAAGTGACTTATTATTTTCAAATGAAATTTAATTAGTTGCAATTGTTGTTAATAATTTTGAAAACAAACCATTTGTTGATTAATTGTAATTGTTACTCCACAATTGAAAGTGATAATATGGACCATTAATTTTGAAAGTCGTGTAAGTCCATTTTCAACACTTTTCAGAATGTAAATTTTTTAAAGCGTTACATGAAATTAATCGCAAATTACATGATATCTCAATTTGCATTAAAACTGGACTTACATCACTATCAAAATCAACAGCCCATATATTGTTTATTTAATCAAGTACTTAAAATATTGATATGAAATGCCACGGATGATTTAGTTCTGATAAAGAAACAAAGAAACACCATCTCTGAAGGTGGAATTCTTCATAGATGACAAATTGTGGGATGAAATTTCATTCATCAATGATCAGTGCAATCTGTTGCGGACGTAAGAAAAACTGAATGATTGTTAATTAAGGATTTTAATGACAAAATGAAAAACACTGCAGTGATTTGTCACCAATTTATTAAAAATTATCAGGGTGTATGGTAGAATAATCTGATTATATTTAGATAAATTTATCTTTATAATGAATAAGATAAAAGAGAAATGAAGAGGATAAACTGAAAGACAGAATCTTGAATGATTTTCGACTGCGATAAATTGTCATTGATGAGGGGAGAGAGAGAGAGAGAAGCAGGATTCATAAAGTCCATTGACAAAAAGGCGAGTTTCACATTGCCATACTAAGAAAGACGCGTGGTCGTCTCGATTTCTCTGTGCTCACGAGTCTCGTGGCTGCAGATGCGATCTGACCCAATTACAGCCGTTCAATTAGAGAAACCAAAGCTACACTTCGGAGGAACATTGTCGCTTGGTAGTGGCGAAACGTCACCACCGTCTCGCCTCTTCGTCGAGGATATTATTGATTTGGTGATTTTCATTGTGCCGTTCGACGCCACTGAAATCGCCGTTAAAATCGCCGCTGAAATCTAATTAACATTGCTGGGAGGACTGCGAGGATACGTACGAGACGCCGACTTCCGGCCCAGAAGGTAAGCCTTATCTGCCACAGTCTGTCACTTCCGCTTCCGTTGTGTGAAAAACTTCCGGATTTTCAAGCGGAGGCTGCCGACTGAGATTCAAAATTGTTCGAATTTTGTCCATTGTTTCAAGGTGTTGCTATCGCAATAAATCATTGAAAATACCATTGGGAAAGATATGATAGGACAACTCAAAAGTTCTGTAGCTCTGTCCCAGATTCTCCTGGCCTTATCTTTGTCTGTGTTAAGGAAAACTCGCGCCAAAGGCAAATAATAAATTATTTAGATAATAAATAGCCAATTAAAATTATAGTAACAAAATTTTTTGCCGAACATTGTTGCCGATTATTAAAACGTTACAATTTTCATTTATAACTAATCAAAAGGACTTGTAGAGAATATGGTGAATTTGCAAACCAGTTTATATATTAATAAAACTGGAAACTAACCCGAATCTTTAATATTTAGTAAAATACACAATTATTCATAAACTATAAAAACAACACGACCTCTCATTTATCAACCTTTTCTACGTTAATTAATGACAATATCCAATTACAACAATACAAAGTAAATTTATTTCACTGCCTATATATATGGCCATTATTATTAATTAAATAATTCAGTTTCAACCGTTTATTGCTTGATAAAAAATATTTCTCCAAGTTCAACAAGAAAATAATTATGCGCGTGACAAAAACAAAAACAATAATAATGACGATGAGAAGAATTGAAAAACTTTCAGATGAAAACCGGCCACACCGAATTCACGGAGAAGCACCTGAATTCACAATGTAAAGCTTGCGTAACGAAACGCGATGGATGATGAAGAATCGTAATTGACTCGTGTGGAATACAATCTCCGACGAATCCCATCCAGGTGGCTTGCAAAGAGCCAGTAAGATGATCTTCCGTTATGCGAAACTCTGTGCACGTGGAACAAGTTTCAGTAGCTAGAGAGATGACACTCGCGCGTCATTGTAATTGTGCATCCAATGCTTTGTCGAAACATACTACTCTCGCCCCCCCCCTCCCCCATGCAACGACACTTTTCTTTTTTCTACACGGAAAGAAAAGATTAATAAAAATTACTGACATTGTTGGTAAACTGGTCGTATACTTGCAAGAATTGAAAAATTACTATCCTAAGTTAGTAAAAAGTGTCAGCTTTCTAAGAATCATTGTCAACAAATTGATATGTTTTACTAACTTAAGATAGTAATTTTCCAAGTTTTGCAAATATATAACCAGTTTACTAAGAATGTCAGTAAATTTTATTAATCTTTTCTCTCCGTGTAATCTTCCTTCTTTCGTGTTTGGAGGAGCCAAGGCGGTGTTAGTCGGAAGCGTCCTCAAAATAACTCTTTCATATGTAACTATTCTGAGAACGTCCTCGAAATTGTGTTTTCAGGGCGAAAGGTCCTGAAAAAGTGCTACACATATATTTTCATGTCATCGAAATATACGTTTTACAAATATATATATGTACAGTTAAAAATGCATCTTTCACTTATATTTTGAATCTGAATACAAAAATAAAAATAATGGATGTAATAATTTGTTGAATCGTTACAAGCCATGTGAGGCCAATTAAAAATAAGAATGCTAGTTATATTTATTCGTGAATGATAAGAACAATAAATGAAGATTAACAAACCAATCTCAAGAATGAATAATATAATCAATCAAATAAATAAACGCACGTAATAAACAAAAGCTAAAAGGAAGTTAACCGTAGTGGAACGGCAGAGTGATAACGTATACTATATATGGTTGCTTCATGTAACGACCCTCTAAAGAAGAATCTTAAAATAATAATAGCTTGTCTCTGATTTCTCTGTAAGACCTCAAAAGGGTTATCCGAACGTAAAAAGCGACCTAAAAACGTTAGCCAAAAATAGTCTTGTGGTGTTTCGTTAATAAAGATAGAAAAGAACAAATGTGAACAAGTGAATATGACTGTTGTCAAGTCGACAACAACGGAAATGATAAAATTATTCTTCTATACTTGGCAAATTGTTTTCCCAATTACCAACAAAAATAAAAGCAATGAAAACAGCATAGGGGAAAGTAAACGCGATAAATATGTTAACAAAAGAAAAAGTGGCGAAGAAAAGAGGAGAAAAAGAGAAATTTTGCATGATACTAAAGGTTCATTGACCTCTCAACAAGCGATTAATAATTGGATGATGACTAGTGCCAAATATTTCGTGCGATTGGAACTCGTCCAGAATCATTGCGCGTTCACCAAAGTCACCCAACTCGGAAGTTTAACAGAACCGTGGGGCGAAATAAGAAAGGAAAAAGAAGAATAAGAGGAAGAGTATAAAAACACGCGTACGACCTTATTCGCAGTTGAGTGATCACACTTTCCTGCTGTGCGCCGTGAGCAGAGAAAAAAAAGGAACCAATTGCGTCAAGGCGGAACAATGGCTCATCCGTCAAAACTGATGCTGCTCGGCTCGGCTCGGCTCGGCTCATAATAACACGGTAACACGGGGGAATTGTCTCGGCAGATTCGCATCTGCCGTAAAGGGAGAATGAGAGAGAGGAGGACGCACAGCTCTGAGCCTGGCCAATGTCAATGCTAACAGAAATCCGCCCTTAGAATCTGCCTTTTTTTGTCTTAGCCGCGTCATACAATCGTACGAATTCGTCGACAATTAGTCAGGGGACTTACCTGTTGGCACACGATTCAACTTGACGTTACGGAACACGGAAACTCTTTTAACTTTTCCTCTTTGTCCGGACTAGCTCAAGCTCGAGCTTGAGCTTGATATATTCTATTGTTCGTATCCGAGTCAACTGCCGCGTTACACAGAGAAATGACAAGAAATGACAAGAAATGACAAGAAATGGCGAGGACGCGTCTGACTTTGACCTTTTGTACGGGAACAAAATAAAAACAATACTGTGGCACTGATATAATTAACGTTGTTTCAGTTGCAACAAACGACTTATTTTAATCATTACATTAATATGCCTGTCACGTTTAGTTGTTGTTTCTTTACTGGAAACTTTAGTAGCGCTACGAAAAAGTGTCGACTTTTCAACTTGTTGCGTCCCGCAGAACAATTCTAGCTTAGATGCCAATTGGAAGGGCTGTCGGAATGTCGACATGTCGGAAGAAATTCCGACAACTCTTTAAAGCGCCGAGCTAGTTTCTTCTGGATTAAAGTTGGCCGCATTTATGACCGCAATGTGACAACAACAAATGGTAATATCGTTTGAATGTCGGTGAGTATTGCGCGCAAAGTAAGAGGTGACTTAAATGTCGTTGTTTATTGAAGGAAGGTAAAGGAGACTAACCAAAACATCGTAACAGATATCGCGAAGCTCCTTTTCGACCTTTTCTCGGTATTCCTTTGCCATCTGCTGTTTGCGCTCGGATCCCTCGGTCTTTTGCTCAATGGAGGAAATGACTCGCCACGAGCTACGCCTCGCGCCCACCACGTTCTTGTACGCTACCGACAGTAGATTCCTCTCTTCATTTGATAATTCCACCCCCGTCTCGGTTACGGCCTTCATCGCCGCCGCCATGTCATCGTACCTTTCGGCCTGCTCGGCCAGCTTCGCGCGCTGCACCAATTCCTCCTTGTCCACGGACATTGTGTCAGCTGAAAATCACAACAATCCAATATTAATCACCTTACTTAAACACTTAAACTCGTTAAAAGTGAAACATTTTCATTTTTCACCGACTAATGTACACCCTGCGTCTGTGAATCGTCCAATAACTAGAATCGCCAGTTCTAAGATTTAAGTTGGTAAACAGTTCTGATGTTTGGAAATTTGAATCTGCCTAAACATTGAGTGTGACATTTCCTAAGATAAATAGGTCACCTATAAAAGCAATGTTGAGAATTGGATCACGTTTCTTAACAAATAAGTATACAATTCTCAACATTGCGATAAGTAACCTATTTATCTTAGGAAATGTCACACTCAATGTTTAGGCGGAATCACATTACCAATCATCAGAACTCGTTACCAACTTAAATCTTAGAACTAACGATTCTAGTTATTGGACGATTCACAGACGCTGGGTGTACATACACCCAGTTCGATTGAATCCTCGCCCCCCAGATCGCTAGTTAAAAAATTTTAAGTTGGTATTAATTATACCTTGAAAGAAAAGATCGGAAAGTCATCTTGCATCCTTATTGCTTTAAGACAGAGAACGTATATCAGATAGACGTTCTCTGTCTTAATACAATAAGGATGCAAGATGACTTTCCGAACTTTTCTTTCAAGGTATAATTAAAAGCAACTTAAAATTTTTTAACTAGCGATCTGGGGGGCGAGGATTCAATCGAACTGGGTGTACATATACATACAAGTACATACAAATACATAAGGCGTTTGGGACTTTTTAAATATCTCTGGTGCTTTTGGGGACGATCCTCGCGACCCACCCCTTGTACTTGACCCTCCTCTCGTTAGTTTAGTTAGATTTTTAAGAAAATATATGTCGGCTGGACGTATCTCGCTGGTGCTAAGAATTTTTCATTAGCCAATTTTTCATTTTACTCCAAATTTTGAATAATAAACAAACTCAGATTGCTTTTACACACGTATACCTGGGTGCCCATATGGGTACCCAAATAGCGTGCGTTCCTAAAAGCTATATTGCACATGATTACATGTGTGTGTGTGTGTGTGTGTGTTTTAAAATTTAATTCACATATATTTTGAATTTACGTTGGAAATTCAAAATCAGCCAATCGAAAAATCTTAGCGGGGTGGCGTAGGCAAAGACGCTTGCCAAAGTTTGACGTGTAAATAAATAAAAGCAAACAATCGAGCATAGCCTCACGGGTAGATTGATGCGAATTATAAATGACAAACAGTTTTCTGCACATGTAAACAACTGCACATGTAAAGTTGTATAAATGACAGGTGCCGCCGCCGCCGCCGCCGCCACCGCTAGGCCATCCTTCTACCAAGGAATTGCTATGTGAATAACGAAACTAACGACTCTCATTTCCGCGGCTGCCAAGTCGTTGGCTTCCGCGCGATCGATCGCTCGTAACTCGTAAGTGCGCACTCACGCTTAATATACACCATTTTGCCTCAAACGAGGGACAAATCTGGCGGAGCCAAGAGAACCAACAACCACGCCAGCCAATTACACCTGCCAATCAGCATCTTCTTTTTCTTCCTCCTTTTCTGCTTTCCTCTCTGCCGCAAGGATGGCCGCAAGGATGGCCGCAAGGATGGCCGCAAGGTAGGCAGATGTTTATCTGGGGCATTGACACGGAGGCCAAGGCTAATCACTAAATATGCGAATAATGTTGCTAGAGTGGTGGCCGGTAATTAGACGCGAAAACACAAAGTAAATTATCCAATCTCCCTTTCGGATGGCGCGTTACTTTTGCTGGACAATGCAGCAACAGCAGCAGCAGCAGCAGCCGAGCGACTCTTGGAGCGCCCGAGGGCTCCAAACAAAATCAACCAAGACTCGCTGCAGTACGCATCTTCATAGCTACTACAATAATCAATTGGCTCACTCTCATCATCATATACCACCAAGTGATACGTCACCTCAATTCCGGACCTTTGATCCCTAACAGAGTTGCATTCAAATTGTTGCAATCCTGCTAATTTGGCCAATTCAACGTATAATTTGACAAATTAATCTACTTTACGGTAAAACAAAGTACCGTGGAATTAAAATGATGAATCGTCCGTAACACTCGGAAACTTGTATTAATACAGTATACTAAAACGTCACGAATTATCATCATCATCATCGTTACAATTTATCAATTTTCCTTCGGTCATATACCGGCTATACGTATAACATTTATCAGTGTTATCTTGATCCGTGCGGAATACAACTACCGTTTATTATTTACAATATACCCACTGATAAGATAATTGCACACAACTTTAATGGAGAAGTTTCATGGAAGGGAAAGTGAAATTACCATAGAATATAGTAAATTTTCAATATCAACTAGACCCAATTTATCAAATATTGATGTCGTTGTGTAGAAATTTATGACATGTTTTCGTGGCATTAATACACATTTCCAATGAAATGGGGAAATCATTCAGCACTGAGTCTTTGTACAAATAAATATACAATTTATTTCAATTAACATTTCATTGATTCTCAAAGTTTCACTTGCTTCTATATGTATTGTTCAGTGGTATATATTGGTTGCGTTGTGGTTTTCTCTTTTGCTATTGATACCTTATTACCTTGTAGGTGCCGAATATAAATTCAGCCACAAGGAGTACATAAAAATAATACCCACCCCTACAACTATGTAAATTGAATACGCGTGCGATATCTCCCTAATTTTGACCTTAAAAAGGTCACCATACAACGCGTGACCTTTTTAAGGCCACTCGTGGCGACCTCACACGACCTTGTCAAGGTGTTTTTGAACTTGAGGATGGAGCCGAGTCAAATCGAAGGTGGCGCTGAAGTCGTTGGATTGGCATCGCGTTCGATTCGACCTTGGTAATTCTGCCCTCATCCGAGATCGTGCTAGTTTTATCAAGGTCGGGCGGTCGCTCAGTCGCTCAGTCGCTCAGTCGCTCAGTCGCTCAGTCGCTCAGTCGGTCGGTCGGTCGGTCGGTCGGCCGGATGGACGAACGGACGAACGGACGAACGGATGAACCCCACTAAAGGCGTCGAGAACAACCGGTTTCATAAGGGTTGTAACGTAATCCTTTAAGAACCAATACCAGCCAATTTCATGCCCGAGGTCAATTATGGTGTCATCGAATTTCGCGTCAGTGTAAAGGTCGTTTGTTATTTCGAAACTCGCACCGACCTTGGAGAAATTTAAATGGAAAGATCCATAAATCAATTGCCACGAAGGTTCTTTTAGTTTAGTCTAATTTTATTGTTTTATTTATTTATTTATTTATTTATTTATTTATTTTCTTTTTGGTTTATTTTTATTCAAATACTCCTTTTGTTTTGTCCTCATACGCGGCTTGTTTTGTCAATAATGATGGCAATTAATAACCCTGCCGTGTTGATTCCTTTGGCTATGAGCAGGTTAAAAGAAGTATTATTAAATGTTTAACTCTCCCAACTCCCATGTCCTCAATCACCATATTGTTGTTATTTTTACTTGGCAAGGTGTATTGTGATATTTTTTTCAAGTTATCAGCAAGTTATCTGTTGCATCTTTCCAAATACATTGTCAATATTATTATTCTGCATGTGGTTTTAATATCGGATTATTTGAGCAGTAAAAATTATGGTAAAAAACAGCAAAATATTTGTTGTTGCTGTTATTGTTTGTTATGTTTGGCTCCAGGGAAACAACTCTCTATAAAAACCATTAGTTTCAAAATTATAAATCTCAACTAAATTTTTCTTTTATTCACTACTATCACTTAACGTCCCAGAACCTTCGGGACAATTAACCTCACTTTTAAAATGCACCTCGAGTAAAGTCCTCAAAAGAAGAAAAAAAAAAGGAAACTCTAATAGGGGATGCAATATGCAAGCCACGATGCCACTGATGTTAGTAGATACCAGGGTGACCACGAGGAGGTATCAGTCGGACTCTCTATCCCAGCAAAATATTTGAAAACGAAGGAACTTTGTAGCGTGTTGGCATGGTAATTCTTCCAATGTCGTATACATGGTTGCACATTAAGGTTCTAGCAGAGTAATTTTTTTTCTTTTTAATTATTTTTTCGTTACTGTACATGAAAAACGATCCAATGTATACTCCTGTTGGGTAATTTATTTGATATTTAGCAAAAGAACGTTTGGAAGGACCCCAGCTCCAAAAGAACCAAGAATCATTTCTTCTTTCACAACTACGCAAGCATCCGACGTTTTGTTTAATTTCAGCTTAAACAACCAATTTTATGTGTTTATTTCACAGCCAATGTTTCATTTGTGTTGAGTATTATAGCAGTGCTGTAGTTGTCAACAATTAGCCTTCACTTGTGTTTCTGGCAATGCGTTCGCTTCCATACGAATTACCATATGAATTACCATTTTGTCAGCAAAGGCGAAAGCTAACGACAAATGTGCGCTAAACGAAGGATGAAAAGTGAGAAAGCTGCTTTGCACGGCAAAGTAATGCGAGTGTCAAAATGCACCGCGTGGCGCGCGTCATTCAGCCTGCCTGCCTCGTAGCAGCGCCACTTTCAATGCTCGAGACATTTCCGGGAGAGTAACTACTAATACAACAACGCGCCGCGCGCTTTTACAATCGGCGGATTTCCAACAATGATTCATCGGCAATTGACCCAAATAAAAGCGCTGAGGCCATATTATATCGATGAAAATATTTATTCGACCCGCATCGCACCTTAATCAATTAGAGCTTCCCTTTTCGCCTTAATAAACACCACCGCCACCACCACCACCACAAGTTACACGCACTCAAATTTCCTTCCACATTTTTCTTCCTTCCCCTCTCGCTTACATATTTTTGCCTACTCAACAATATTAATAGCTCGTAACATTTATTTATCTGCCTGCTATTGAAATTACTTCCCTTTGGCAGCATTAATAATCTTGTGATATTAACGAGGGTAATTTTACCCTTAAAAACACGGAAGGAAAAGTGCTATACAAGACTGAAATAAATAAATAAATAAATAAATAAATAAACACGTGTATTCGACAACCAGCATATTAGCATTGCACTTTCTATTGTTGTTGTTGTTATTATTATTATTAATGTTATTGTAATTGGTAGGGAGAATGCGTAGCACGTTTGGTGGATGCGAATAAAAGATGCGCCGTTTGGTAAAACGAGCGGTTGAGGTGAACGGGCGGCAGGCATTGAAATTGAACGTAAGAATCGGAGACGACGGCAGCGCGCGGTGGCTCGGCCAACTTCCGGTTTCGTTTATGCACTTCCGTCGAGCGGTCGACATTGCGGATGCGACGATTGTACGATACCGATGCGTCGCGCAAATTTTCATCCTGATTAAATGAACGTATCCTTGCTCAGGTTACGATTAATTTGCTGCTTTGAATTCAACTTTTTAAAGCACCGATTAAGGGTGACATTGAAAATTCCCCAGTAACGACGTCTTGAGCACGGATGCGCGCTTCCAATCATTCAGACAGCCGCTTTTTGAGGTAATTGCAGCCTCGCCAAGCAAGTCATCCTTTGTCTTGCATGTTACTTTTACATTTATTAACTTTTTTTTTTCTTATATACATCTTTTAGCCGCTCTATAACCAGTTTAATTTCAATCTCAACAGTCTTTTATTATATTTTTACATCAAATTATTCGACAGCTATTACTTACAAGAATTAGGTAACAGTAAAACCTAATGAATGAGACGTAATATGAGAGCAAATCGACAATTTCCAATCCAAATCCAAATCTCAACAGTCAACTTTGACGACAATTTTAACGGCAAGTTAGCCATAGTAGCATAGTCCCATTTATTCCAAGCTGCTTTATTTTAATATATACATGAATTTAACTTTTTCCAATTTCATCAATTCCTCTCATCTACAATTATTACGTCTCAGGCGTACTTATTCCATTCCAACTTTAACAATGATAAATTGCAATAATTGACCAGTTATTAAACACCCCATATTTCATCAAAAGATCCACCACCTGACAAGCACATTAGTTACTGTAATGTCTTCCTCCTCTTCCCCCCCCCACCCCCCACCCCATTCCACCTCACCCTACC
>JABFPN010003674.1:0-17316 GCA_022817305.1 Leptoteleia sp. ZL-2020
TGAATACAATTTTCCCATGTCTAAAAAATATGCTGAATCAATTGCAAGCATCAAATCAGCATTTACAGAATAATAATTACAAAAACACTAACTCCGTGGCAGCAGACTTACTGCATTACCTTAAGGGTGCGCATCTTAGCTCTGAGCGTGCACTAAGCAGTGCTCAAACAGTTCTCATTGGTTCATTCATCTGGTATTAACCAATAATAAAATAAAGCGACCAATGAGAACAAGTTGAGCATACAAGGGTTGCTTACGGAACAAGCTGGATTCATGCATCGATGCATGCATCGCTCTTCTTATTTGTACATACTTGCCAACCTAAATTGTAATTTTCTAACCAAGATGCATGCATCGATGCATGAATCCAGCTTGTCCCGTAAGCAACCAAGCTGTCCTTGTTCTTGTATAGTCCGTTTAGAAAAGTAGCACGAGAATACACATATAATTACAATAATAATATTATTTTATGTATTATAATATAAATTATAATAATACCCAAAATAACGATGTCAGCTAGTTTAAAAGTTACAATATCAGATGGCGCTGACAAAAGTGCGAAAAAAAATTTGACACATTGGCCTTATGAAAGTTAATACCCCTGAATCTGGCAGTGTTGTTTTTTTTTTTTTTTTTTTTTGCAATAATCAATATAAATATAACCTCACTCAATCAGCTAACATTTCGTAAGAAGGAAAACGTAAAAAAAACTATGCCATTCTGGCGGAATAAATGAGGAATTTTGAAAGAAGAAACCTCCAAACAAAATGTCTGAAATTAATGAGCTGACGCTTAATGATGTCGCGGGATACGTTGCGTCGGCGGTGATGATTTTTGGAGGAGTAGTTCCTTACATTCCACAGTACAGAGAAATTAAGAGGAAAGAAAACATTGGAGGATTTTCTCTGTATGTTTGCCTCGCTCTTTTAATTGCCAACAGTTTGAGAATTTTTTTTTGGTAAGTGACATCTTGATCTTGAACAATTTTTATGATGAGAAATTTTATCAAAATTATATGAATGGCTATTAAAACTTTGACGAGTGTCATATTTCCAAAAGTTTCTTGTTTACCAGGATGTAATCCTGTATAATTAATAATTTTTCTTAATCACACGTATCTGTATTTTACAGGTTTGGAAAACGTTTTGAATTGCCTTTACTATTACAAAGTATTTTAATGATTGCTACCATGTTGACCATGATTAAAGTTTGCATAAATCTACAAAATAAAGGTCAAATAGTAAAATCAAGGGACAGGGTATTTACAGGTATATAAGAAATATTATCTTAAACTGCATCTTACATATAATTGTGAAACAGTATCAATGCTTAATCATTCTCTTCTATTTTATTTCCTATTTGATATTGTCTCTGGCCGTGCTCTCTTGTGTGTCTACATGGAAGGACAATGAATGAAAATAAAAAATACATATATATAAATATATATAAAATGGCACGCTTTCGCGCAGTAAGCAACCCTGTTGCTACTCATTCATTCGCAATTATAATCATTCATTTATTTTGTTGACTAACAATTTCGTATAGATTTGGAGATTAAATACTTTTGGAAATGGACAGACTTCCAGTCGTACGTGGATTTCATGCTAGTCTTCGGAGTGATTGGTGGCTTGATAATGTACCTGCTTGGAAATATTCCATTATTCGTTGAATTCATTGGTATGATGGCAGTTTTAACTGAGGCAATGCTTGGTATACCACAATTTTGGCATAATTATAACAACAAATCTACAGATGGAATGAGGTACATTTATTTTTATATTATGTCACTTTTAATATTTATATTTAAGAGCATATATATATATATATATATATATATATTCAGATTTAAGGAAATATGTATTAATAAGTTTAAAAAATTGTGAAATTTCATGACTTTTGGATATTGAGAAAATGCTTTGACGCAAATAAATATAATTCTATAAATATTCCTTGCTTTAAAGAGATCCCATTTCAAGAAATTAATTCTATATTTACGAAATGGGAGATTGAAATATAAATAAAAAAAATTGCAATAACAAATGAAAAACAACAAATAAATACAAAACAGTGAAATATTAGTCATTATTGATTCCATGTAATGTAAGACACTGTTATTAAGATTTATAATGACTAATAAATCAATTTTATAGTTTAATATCAATAACATATGTATCAGTTGATTAAAATTTCAAGTGACCAGAAATTTTTGGCGGGCAGTGTATATTGAGAAAAATAAGCACATCACTCAAAATTTAGTAGGATTCAATCAATTTTTCTATCAAAGATATTCAATTATAAAAGATGGCATTATTATTTCAAGTTTAAAATAATGTAGATTTGTCAAGTTTTACTAAACAGAATAATATAATTTTTAGTTTAGCAATGGTAGGAATGTGGACGACTGGGGACACCTTTAAAACCTGCTATTTCATTCAAAGAGAAGCTCCAGTTCAGTTTCAAATTTGTGGAGCTTTACAAGTTTTTATTGACATCGCAATCCTTGCTCAAGTTTATATTTATAGGAATAATAATGGTGCAGTACGACCCACAATACGAGTAGATTAATATCATATTTTATTCATAAAAAATTTATAAACTTATAAAAGGAACAGTTCCTAGTTAATTTATCATGTAAAAAACAACACAACTTCCTAATTAACCTCTCGAATTTTATCAGAGAAGGTATTTGTTTAATAAATTTTTAATTACAATTTTATTATTCTTAAACATTTATTTTACTATATATTAATATATCTAAAAATTAATTTTGGTCTTTATGTAAAAGGAATATTTTTTTTTAGTATAAAATTTATCGATAAATAATACCAATTATTATGTATATAATTTGTACATAATTTTAATATTTCTCGATATTGGGTTAAAGATACTTGATTTATGGTTAGAATAATTTGTTCAATGAATATTTATTAATTTATTAATAATCTTCCAAATAGTATCTTTTAATGGACAACTAATTTCATGATTTAAATTTAAATAATAATATTGCTTTGCGTTTAGGTCTGCAGTGAAAATAGATTTTTGTGTACTAAAATACATGTGAGGATTCCTTCGTAATAACTGAATAAGCCTAATTTCATAAAAAATTATAATGAAAAGCAATACTAAAATATAATTGTTTGTATTGAAATTCTTTCTCCATTATGGGATACTCTTAACTTCATATCAATGTACAAATTTTACATATTATTAATATGCAGTGCGATTGTCAGAGTTAATTTATTGACTTGATATTTATATGACTAGTATAGAGATTATAAAAATAAGATATTTTTTTGTAAATACATATTTTACTAAATCAATTGTACTTTCAACTTATTTATTCAAGTAACTCCTCAAAAACATAAAGAAAAGATACATGTATAAGAAAATTAAAAAAAAATATACAAAATTTACTTGCTTAACTAAAGTACTATAGTTAATTATGATATAATTATATAATGGTCATTACTAAATTACTATTATTAAGACCATAAGTACATATTTAAGATTATATATTTAACATTAAATATAGACAGATTTAAACCTTGAATCATTGATAATGGAGCGTCTTTAGATTTCATTGAACTTATATAGTCTTACACTGTACATACTGAATTAGTTACGTGAACAGATTACGAATAATCTGAATGTCATCAATCGGGAAATGTCTATCTTGTTGTATTTTTAGTGGCACACCTCATGTGTCATATTAATTTTGATCCCACAAAATAATTGCAAATATATTAAACAATAAATTTAACTGTTTTAAATAATTATTAATTTTCTGGGCAATTAAAATGTCTTATTTATTTCCAAAATGTAACAAATAATTATAAAAATAAAAGTGCACTAAAGATGAATAAAAACCTTCAGCGATCATCCTTGTCAGCACGATGGCCTATAGATATAAATTCGTTTGGATTCATTTGGAATAGTGAATTTAACGTCATCAACGACTCATCTACACAAGGTAAGAAATATACAAAACAGTGAGTGTGCAGGACATTGAAGTGGTTCACAAGAGTGCAAAACACGTCAGTGTCTTCCGATCACATCTGGCAGAACTAAGATTAATTTGAAGTTGGCCAGTTGTATCATTTTTTATATGGTTCGATGTGTAAAATTTGAATTAGTGTCTCCAAAAACAGTAAGTTTAATATACTCGAGTTTAACAAAATAACCAATGCATATTAATCTGCCTCGTTAGGGTTTTAATAGATTATAAAATGAGAGAACGTAATTTATATATATATATATAAGGATTAAATTTTCTGCAACACATACTGAAAGAAAAATAGCATATTAGTAGTTAAGAATTGTTTACTTGGTTCTTTGACCTTGATATAAATCATAGGAATATAAAGATAAATTCTAATGGGCAAATTGCTTTTAAATAGGATTTACATACTTATAAACAATATACTTACCTCACTTTTAGGATTTCCAAATATGGCACAAGTTTGGGTGGACATTGACAAACTCAAGATTTCTCGTCGAGATTCACTTCCCTTCGAAGTAGCAAGAGAGAGGCGAAGATCAGTTAATTTGAGTAGTGGATTTTCAAAATCAAGACATTATTCTTTAGGTACTATATACGAGTGTCATAATTCCAGATTTTCAAGTGTTTATAAATCTATAAATGATACAAAGCTACGTAATTTTCGTCAGTCTCTAACAATTCACGAAGAAATAGACGCAGGTGAACCACCGCCAATTGACGAGTCCTTATTTTTTGATAACCTTTCGGTGTGCAAAAACATGGACTTAAATTTAATTAAGACCACACTTTGGTCAACGTTGACAGCTCAACAAATGAAAGTTTTATTAGACATGGAGAAGGGAAATATTTCCAATTCCTCCAAGTATGATGATCACTTAAAAAATATGTCTTTTCTTTGGGCTTGTTTCCGAAACTTGACTCATCTTTTACCTAAATTGGAATCGCTGGGTGCAGATGTAATGTATATTGAACCCACTACTGGTATGAATGCAGTTCTGGTTGCTTGCTTGGCTGAAAATAAGCTTTGCTTAGAATACTTGATTATAGAAAAACAGATGAATGTGAACATTACTTGCAAAATTAACAATTATACACCCCTTCATTTCGCAGCCTTAGCCAATTCAAGAGAAATTGCAGAATTGTTAATAAGTAAAGGATCTAAAATAAGTATGGAATCGCAAGAAATAGAGCCGGTGTTACATTCTGCAATCAGAGAGAATTCAATGGAAATAATTGAACTGTTGTTAAAAAAGAATGCAGATGTTAATGAAGTTAATAATTTAGGGGAATCATCTCTGCATGTTGCTTGTTTGGTTCAATCTGTATTATCTGTAGAATTATTGGTACATGCTCCGAAAATCAACATAAATGCAACCAATCATATAAACAGAACTCCGCTCCATTACGCTGTTATGAACAAGTCACAAGAGGAAACTTCCTTTAATTTAGTGAACCTTCTTTTAAAAAATGGAGCTCTAGTAAATGTCTCGGATGAGTCAAACTTGACTCCTTTACACATAGCTGCTCTCAATGAATTATCAGACTGCGTTGAAAGTCTTATATGGGCTGGATCCGACGTCAGCGCGACTACAGCAACTGGACACACTGCTCTGAATATAATTTTAAGAAAATTACCAGAGACTCTCCATGTATTTCGCGATCGTTTGGATTCGTGTATCGAACTACAACGCCCTGTTACCCATAACAAAGAATTTGAAATGAGATTACACTTTGATCTTTTGTTCCCTTCAAATCATCCATGTGAAACAAGCTTCATCAACACTTTCGTTCAAGAACATCATAAAGATTTACTTTCTCACCCCTTGGTCATGGCTTTTCTTCATTTAAAATGGGAGAAAATAAAAATCTTCTTTTTATATCGTATTTTCATTTATACACTCACAGTTATTTCGATAACGACTTATGTCTTGACTGCTCTAGCGTATAAATGTTATAATAAAGATGAGAGTTTATTGGTGCAAAAATCCTGCAACAGTAAACGCTTTCCTTATTTTTTATTCGAAAAATCTGCTATTGAAATTCAGTGGTACCTAGCTTTGCTATTGGTATGTGTCTCAATACCCAGAAAGATTCTAGGTTTTATGGTTTACGAATCAGCAAGACAATATTTTTCAAACATTGAGAACATATTGGATAGTATAGTATTTGTGAGTGTATTTGCCACTTCATTTGTATATACCGGAAAAACATACGATTGGCAAAATTATGCCGGTGCTTTCGGGGTGCTTTGCGCTTGGACCAATTTAATGTTAATGATCGGGCAGCTACCAGCTTTTGGTACTTACGTTGCCATGTTTACTCATATTCAATTTGAATTTGCAAAATTGTTGTTGGCATATTCTGGATTACTTATTGGTTTTGCCTTAAGTTTCTGTGTCATATTCGTCGGCGAACCGTCTTTTGGAAATCCTTTTACGGGATTAATAAAAGTTCTTGCTATGATGGCAGGAGAATTAGATTTCGAAGGTCTTATTAATCAAGACACTCTCAATGGTTCTCACATTATTTATCATCCACTTTCAGTTTGTTCGCAGATTTTATTTACATTATTTATTGTGTTTGTAACGGTAATCCTCATGAATTTATTGGTCGGTATTGCTGTGCATGATATACAAAGTTTACGCAATCATGCAGGTCTCACAAAACTTGTAAGACAAACCAACATGATATTATTTACAGAAATGGTACTTTGCAACGAAAATTTACCACAAATAATTCGGAAATGGACTTCACACTATAATATTAACATTAGACATAAGAAATTAATTTTAATCGTGAAACCGTTGAATCCTTTGGAAAAGCGTTTACCACGAGATATTCTTACAGCAGC
Organism: Leptoteleia sp. ZL-2020; assembly: GCA_022817305.1. Taxonomy (NCBI): domain Eukaryota; kingdom Metazoa; phylum Arthropoda; class Insecta; order Hymenoptera; family Scelionidae; genus Leptoteleia; species Leptoteleia sp. ZL-2020. The sequence goes on from JABFPN010003674.1 coordinate 6,852, forward strand.
TTATGAAATTGCACAGAAAAATTGTTTATCAAATGAAAATGATGTTAATGTTAATAATGCGTATTGGTTCAAGTATAATCTTGAAGAAAATTTAAACAGCAGTATGCACGTTTTGGATAATTTATTAGTTAAAATTAAGAACCAAGAGATTGATGTAAAACTTATACAGGAACAGTTAACAAATGTTTACAAATTACTCGAATTTATATACAAAAAATGTTCAAGTAAAAATATGTAATTCAATTGTACTGTACAAATAAAGTGTTTATTCAAAGAAAAATATATTTGTATCGTATCTTATTACATGAGTTTGTGTATGTACATTGAGTGTAAACACATTTATCCAGGATTGAAATGAATGTATTACAAAAAAACTTTCTAAAAATTAACACATCAATCATCATCATTTTCTGCTTCAAAATCTTTTGTTTTCACCTCAGCATCCTCTCCATACTGAATTAGACCATCCATTATCACTTTAATATCTCCTACACTTTCATCATCTTCAATATTTAATGGAAAATATCTAACCACACTATAATCGTTGATCAAATTTGCGAAAACTGTCGTTAAACTACGATATTTGTTATTCCATGGATTACTTTCAATTTGATTAATTAAAGCTCGTTCGTCTGGTATTAGATATTTATCCAAATTATTCCTCGCAGTTTTCGATAGTAAGTCCACTTTAGTTAGAATGTTAATATGTGGCAATTCAATGTTCATCATAACACTAAGCGCAATCATTGTTCCCGATAAAAATTTTGCTTCATCTATCATAAATTGACTGTCAATAATAAATGCTGAACAAAGCCTAAAATTCATCTTCTGAAGAACTTCAATTATTTGCGACATAACTTTCATATGAGTATAAAGTTCAATTTGTCCAGGACAGTCAAATATAACATAATCATCCTCTATATCACCTAATTCTTTTATTAACCAACTTATATTGTCTAATAAATATCTGAAACAAATTGATGACAACAAATGTTATATAAAATTGTATTTAATTGTAGAATAAAATTGATAAAAAATATTTTAAACTAATAAATTTATCATTTACAACATTTATCACATATTTATATACATACTGCATGCAAAAAATAAGAGCTCCATTAGGGCCAAATTTTGTATCTTCGGCTTCCATGACATCATCCACTTGTATAAGTTCTCTGATATCGACTGAACACTCGTAATCAAAATATTCAGCAGCTGGATCTAAATTAACTATTTCTAATCTTTTATTGTTATTTTCGGCGTGTTGTTGCATAATGGAACAATACCTAGACTAGAAATCAAAGAAAAGGAAACGTGTGTAATAAACATGAAATAAAAATACAATATCCTTAAAGTTCATAATTAAATACTTTGAATATTTCATATAACAAATATTTAATGTTTTCGAATTATTGCGAATAATTTGAATTAACAAATTGGAATCACAAAATAAAAATTAAATTATATTATACATACTTTGCCACTACCTGCAGGTCCCATTACTATTTGCCCGTACCTCATCCTGATTATCCTGATAATATTATAAACTTGGAATAACAAATTAAACTATATTGACATATATTTATATCAAATCGGAATTTATAATATCAAAGGAATTGCTAAAGTGTAGAGCAATTTAACCCCCGGTAATATATCTAATATATCCAAACACTGACTCCGCATATACTAACATTACAGTCCCATGTGGTCTCGTGCTTACCAGCGCTTACAGACCAAAGTTTCCAGAAACTCAGAAAGCGCTACGATTTTAGATTTAGCTCTGAAGTTAGCTATGAAGCGTTCGGCAATAGTATATTGGCGTTGTCGAGTAGCATTCAGCTTCAGGCGGAATGAAGTTCTGTCCTTTTCTCCCCCGAAGCATGATAATGGTCAGAACAAGTGAGAAACTTCATTCCGCCTGAAGCTGATGCTACTCGAAAACGCTATATGTATATACAAACTTTAACCAGATATGTGCCTTTAAGAATACACGCTGCTGCAGCGTAGCGTGCAGCGTGCCAAGCTCATAAGCACCCCAAGATAGTTTCGCGGATAGATAACTTTAAGTGGCGCTATTATCAGTGATCTTTTATTAGAAGTTAAGAAAACCAATCTACGTATGTTTGATTGGACATCTATGAAAATAGGATATCAAAACAAACAATCGTTCCATTTATTTTTATTTATAATTTATTTATTTCATTGTTAATATGTCTGCAACTTCAATGCATAAATTTGTGACATTTTTAGGGCTCTTATCAATGTTGCATGCAGCTTATTCTGCCGCACAACGTAAGTATTTAAAGGAAATTTGTGTTTTTGTTATGAAGGGTGTTATTGTTGTATATATTGTTGTATTTTACTTTAATACTATTCCTTTCTTAAATGTGCTGTTAATATATTATTAACGCGTTTTAATAATTAATAAATATACGCTTATAAATCAAATTGTACAACAATTTTTAATTAATAAATTATTTTATAGATCGTTCATACTTGAGGATAACTGAACAAGAGTTCACAACATTACCTGTAGATGTGAGTAAAATTATAATTTACTTTAATGCAATTTAATATAGTTTATTATATACAACTTATGTAATTCAAACTTAATTATACTTTAAGATAAGTAAATACATGATTGGGGTATTGTTAAGTGGTATTAAGTTTTGACATAATTATCTATTAATATATGTTTCATACGTTAAGAAATGGATTTTTATTTATAATTTGGAAACTGAGAATTATTAAGATATTAATAAGAAATGTAATTAGAAGAGTTTATTGTTATAAAGAATCTTTTCATTTATTTTTGTCATTAATAATGAAATAATTTGAAGTACATATATATTTATATGTTTTTCTAGATTATAATCCAAGGAATAATAAGCCTGTTTGTAGTTATGTATGGTGTAATGCATATAGCTGGAGAATTCAAAGAAATACGAGCAGTGGTAGATTTAGAAAACAAATCATGGGAAACCCTTCGCAATCAGCCATCTCTTCAAAATTTCAATCATCGTGGTCAGGGTTTATCACCTGAATATTTAACATACAAATTATAATTACAATTTTTATTAAATATTTATTATAATAAATTTTACCATGTTCAAATGAATTTCATTTACACTTTTTTACATCTTTATTACATTTCTAGATATAACTGTACTTAGCAGCAACTACCTTATTTGTTGATTATGTTGTATAGAAACCTAAGAATTTTATTCCAGAGTGGCATGCACATGAAAATTTGCTACTAAATCACTGGTGTGTAAATATGGCAATACTGTCTTTTGTCTTACACAACTGTGCACTATGTGTCAGACAGATGTTTATAACAAAAGACAACATTGCCATACTTTTACTAGCAAATTGATTTTTATGCACAAATAAATAAGGTTCCAGTAGGGTGATGAAGTGGAGCAAAGGAGAACTAGGAGAAGAATGGTACTGCTGGCAGGGAAACTAGTGTTTGACTATTTAAGCATTTTAGTCCCCTGAGTGAGCGTTATGTTCAGAGTCAGGTATATTTAATTTATTGACAATTAATTTTGTTTGATATATATGATATCATTACAACACTTTATATTTAAATAGTTAAACATTGAGAATAATGAAAAAAAACTTGAAACATTTTCCTTTTATTCACTTATTTTATAAGCATTAAAAAATTATGATTACAGTGTATAGATTATTTCATCACTTTTTTTGCTTCTTCTTTTCAGCTTCTGCTTCTTTCTCCTTTTCTATCTCTGTAACATAATCTCCAATTGTTTCTGAATCTAGCATCTGAAAAAAAAAACATTATTTTTTAGGTGTTTATTTTCTTAATCAGTTTTAAATTAGTTTAAAAATGTTGAAGTTTAATGATACTGAAGAATGAGAGGTTTTCTAAGTAATGTATAAAGGAATTTTGTTATTGGTTTGTATTTACAACCACTTTATATTCGACCTTCTAAATATTTACAGATGTTTTTTTTTATATGCTCAATTGTGACACCGTTTCATTCTTCAGTTGCATTAAAACTTAAAGGTGTTTTTAAGGTGTTTACTTGTAAAGGTTGGCCTCTACGCATAACTGCAATCTCTAAATTCTTTTGTCCTGATTGCACAACTTCCAAGAGTGCCCTGATTGCAAGTTTAATCGTCCCTTTCTCAGTTGAAACTTCCTCGGCAGTGTAATATTTTTCCAAAAATTCTTGGACAGTTTTGGCACTGCGACCACAGGCATTTGCCTTTAGAAATTATTAGAATAAAGCAGATAAATTATTACCCAAAAAAACATTTTTAAAACTGAAATAATGTATTAATTTGTTCTCTAAAATTATTTTTATACCTTCCATTCATGATAATTCCCAGAAGGTTCAGTTTGATATAAGTGTGCAATGCCATCGTAATCAAATCCAGCTAAAAGACAAGATATACCAAAAGGTCTTCGACCATTACTTTGGGTATATTTCTGTTTTAATCCTACAATTATACAGCAAATGATTATATTCAATTTTCTTATTCCAAACATTACAAAATTTTGCTTTGAAAATTCTTTAAGAATATTTCATAACAAATTTGTTAATATTTTCATTTTTCTTACCTGCTATATACCTTGTTATATATTCCAATGTTACAGGATCTTCCATTGTTAACTTGTAACTTTGACATTCTATTTGAGCACGGTTTATTAAAACTCTAGCATCCGCAGTTAAACCTTCAAAATATTCGTAATTAAACAGTTTAAAATAGTTTAACTTATATAAAAGTAAAATTTCAGTATAATCTACGTAGGTTGTTTTTCAAACCTGCAAAAGCCATAACAACATGTTCATCTAAAAGACAGATTTTTCTCACTGTACGATCTTCTTGCAATTTAGCCAATGATTTTTTTTCAACCCCAAGAACTACGACATCGTTCCCTCTTACTCCAACCTACATTTAAAACATTAAGTGTGTAAATAAATATAAACATTTATCAAGTAATATATTATAAACAAACACAAGTAAAAGTTTGTTTATAAATTCTCTAAGTGCAAAAAAGTTTACATGCTAATTAATATTGATATTTTGAATAAAACTACCATATTATTTATTAACAACAAACTATATGACTTAAGTTTTATAATTTATTATAAAATAACAATTTATTTTTAAATTGAAATGTTAAAATTGTATTTACCCACGGAGTATCTTATATATGTTTCATTCGCCGTTTAAATAAAATACAGCAGAATGAAATGTATTTTTTTGTAAGTAAAAATTACAGTTATCAAAACATAGCGTAAATTTAAACTAGATTAAGCATGAAGTTTATTGTTTGAGGTTATTGAGCATTTCATGAAGTATTACCGCTGCAGAGCCCTTTCTTACGGCCTCTTGGGCATATTCCACTTGGAGCAAGTGTCCGTCGGGAGAAAATACTGTAATCGCTCGATCATAGCTTGACGACATTTTATGAAAATCAAATAGACTCGAATTATTCCTTTAAATTCAAAATGACTCCACCGTTTTCTTGTTTGATCCACTAAATCACAACTCATTAAGTACGAAGTTTGTCACAAATTTTATTACGTGAAGTTAGCAAGTTATAAATGAATGAAATTATGTCATTTTCGAAATCAAAGGCATGCTTGAACAATTTCTTAAATTGAAAAAAGACGCATTTATATGAATAAAATTGTCTGTCCTTTTTTAATTTACAAAATTGTTCAAGCTGGAACATGCCATTAATATAATTCTAAATAAGCTCTGGATCCAATTCAATTCACAATTATGATGAAAATGCTGCTTTGTTTTGTAAATCATCCTTTACTAAATTTTGATTTGAACATACATAATAATTTGTAATATAATGACCAGACAGTCATTCTTGAACTAATGTCTTTAATTTAAAATAACAGTCATAATTATATTGTAAAAATAAAATTACAGCTATTCCTTTGTGGGAAAAAATGTAGAAAAATGTTGGAAAACGATTGGGAATTTTCTGCATTTTTTTCAGTATCATTCATTTTTTTAAATAAATTCATTAAATGCGTTGTGAATTATAATTTGTAAAAAAAAATACAGTTAACATTGTAGCTTAGTCATTATATTAAAACCTATTATCCATTTCATTTTTATAAACGGAGGCATCAATGCTGATATTGCAGGGCGCTACCTACACTTTAAACACGTTTGAACGTACCTTAAATAACAGTTAAATGATAGCACTTTTTTATAGAATTTGTAGTTTTTATATTGAAATTAAATGTATATCAAGAAGTCTGTAATATAATTAAAATATTATATTTTAATTAACATAATAATAATAATAATAAAAGACTGCGCTACGCCCTATTAAAGTCTGCTCATATTTGATTGTTGATAAATAACATTCAATTATTTGATTTGCAAGTAAATAAGTAACTCATATATCATTATTATTTGTATTATCATTATTATTATTTCATTATTTTATTATTAAAATAATCTTTGTATTTAACTACTATTTATAATCATGAATTGATATCAGTATTATTGACTGATTTTACTCAAGTACAGGTTAAGTTATACAGGTATATTAATATTATGCCTGTTTTGGTATTTGTTGTATATTTATTTCATCACTGAAAACCAATTTTTATTGGATGAAAATTAACAATTTAGTTTTAGAATGACAGTCTGCAGAGTAATCAATTGTATGTTACGTAGAAGTTATTATTTGAGTAAACATATTAATGGTTCTAGTTTTTGTGTGCCAAATTATATTAATACATGTCAAAGCCGGTTGTTTAGTCAAAAACATTTAACAAAATCTGTTCAGAATGATTCTGACAGTCAAGTATCAACAGATTACAAAGAAATAGGTAAGTTCATTATTTAGGTTATATTTACAATCATACTGATAATTTAATATATCTCAACAGAATGTCTATAATTATTTTTTAATCATAAATTTATTTCATCATTTTTGTATCATGTATTGGTTTTGTTAAGTAAGATATTAAACGCTTACATATATTTTTATATTTATATTATTTTTAACATTAACATTATTTATAAAATAAATTACTTAAATTAAACATTTTATTAAATGATTAGTCCATTTATTCTTATTTTTAATATGTTGTACAGAAATAATAATTATTAATTAATGTTTTATATTCATAATTTATTAACTAAATGTTCTTTAAAAGATGAATGTCGTTTAATAATTTATGTTGATAAAATAAAATGATTTTTTAATTATACTTGTATTAATATTCAGGGCCTATGTGACAATGTTATTTGTTTCAGTTAAAGAAAATACCAAGTCCGCTTGGTACTTGGGAGTAATAGTAGCTGGAGTTGGAGTGACTTGTCTTATGTTTTATGCAGTTTTTAGTGAACTCTTTTCAAGCAATAGTCCCAATGGTGTTTATTCGAAAGCACTTAAGCGACTCGAGCAAGAATATGACGTTGTTGAAGCTCTTGGAAAACCTATAAAAGCTCATGGAGAAGAAACCAGAAGAGGAAGACGTGGACATGTCGCGTAATTAATCATTTAATTTCATGTGTATGTTGTTCATGTAGAAAAAACAATTTATTATATATTTCTGTTTTATTATTTTTGTTTTAGGCATACATTATTTTTAGATGAGATGGGTAAAAAGCATATGAGAATGCAATTTTATGTCAAAGGCTCTCGTCAGACTGGTACAGTTTATTTAGAAGTAAAGGAGGTAAATTTAAAATAGCTTTTATATTAAAAATTGTTTAAACATTTAAGAAGGGTTAATTATTGCTTTTTGGTTTTAGGATGAATCTGGAGATTATAAGTACAGATATCTTTTCATCCAGTTAAATGATTATAAAAGATCAAATTTTTTAATTGAAGACAATAGACTGGAAGAAGTTGAAAAAAAATCAGAAAGTCAAGTTTTCTAAATTTTTCTCTTCAAAAATAATTGTAAAATTTTTCTTTGTAAAAATGTTCTTTATATATAAAATGTATAAAGATGTTCTTTATACAAGAATCAAAAGTCTGATAAATTTTTAAAATCGTGTAATTATAATAGAGATTGAATTACAAGAAATATTTTAATTGATACAGCAGAGGTTATTATTTATTTACAAATATCAATGAGAATGTTCATTTGTTGTTTATTTTTTTCTAAAGATTTAGAAAAGCATAATTAATCATCCGTTTATTTAATTCCACTCAATTATGTTTAGGTGACTTGATTTCTTTTAAAATATTTGTGTAATACCTTAGGATTCAGTTACATATAGATCCATATAGAATGGATTGCGCGTCATCGTGCACATGATGATTCTCATGTGGAAAAAGATACCACCACTCAGCGTCCCATTTTTTTTTCTTTATCGTGAGCAGTAGCATAACAAACATTTACACGTGAAATTTCCATCTTGATCAATTTATATATGGAACTTTCTTAAGGAAGTCCCCTGTGGATTTTCTTTGTAATTTTTTTACATGAACAATGACTGCATTGTAATCATTTATTAATTGCTATGTATTTTTAATAAATTTATTAGGTTGAAAAAAGTTGAGTAATAACATGGCAATATTATTTATATAGTTCATTTAGTTTCCCTTATAAATAATACGTTATACTTTGAAAAAATTTGGGCCGAAATTAATCATAAATTTTGACTTTAAGAATATAATCGTAGGGGGAATCATGGGTGGTCATATGATCACAGGTGTGTCTCCAATATGGCAATGTATTTCAAATGATCAGATAATTGCTCAACTTCCAGCGCGCTGTCCTTGTTCATGGATCATCGATCTACGGTTACAAGACTTGCGATCTCAACACAAGATTTAAACTTGAACTGAGACAGCGATTATTTATTATAAAGCGCAATCGATACGTTGTAAACGAGTAGTTATGTCAATCAAAGAAAATCATTTATTTAACATGCAAATAACAAATATACATATTCAAATTTATACAAACATAATCATTATATTACGTAATTATTATTTAATTTAAAATTAATTATTTTATGAAAATGTTGCGTGCATTTTATTTTAATAATTAATAATGCATTTTAATTTTTTAAATTACTTTCCATTTGGATTTTATAAAAACTTTACATTATTATTAATTATGGTATATAATTAAAAATATATTTATTGGAACAAAATATTATATTAATATTAATTTAGTTTATTAATGACAATTAAATGAAACAATGTGTTTATTATAACAAAATAAATTTGATTTCTTTATTGTAAGAAAAAATAAGAGAGAGAAAGAATAAGAATGCTTTGTGGGGAACATTTTGACATGTGTAAATCACAATCACGTTTTGTGTTCCATGCGTAAAGCGGGAGATTTTATGTCAAATAAGTTTCAGTAATGCTGTCAGTCGCTCGCAAGCTGTCTAAGCGTTTGCTCCACGTCTATAATCATTTCACTTTTGTTAATTATTCTTCGCGCTCATTATGTATTCAACAATGAATTGTAACTGAATTGAAAAGTTAAGATCAGGAGGAGCAGACCACGTGTTCATATCCTACAAAATTATACTTTGTATAATTTAAATAATAAAGATTCTTTATTGTATCAACTTACAAAATGGAAAATAATTGTTGTCGATTGTGTTTGAGATTAAGGAATCTTTTTAAACCTCGGCGGGGAAATATTGTTCCATTGTGCGCAAAACCAGAATGCCTTCCCAGGCCGGCTGACACTGTCGATGGTAAGTCTGATATCATTACTGACGAATCTATTTAATTACTTAATATTATGATTAAGTTATCTTTCCAGCTGTAAATTAACAATTAAAATTGAATTAAATTGTAATTTTAATTTACTAAATTTAGTTTAATAATTAAACAACAAATGCGCAAAGTGTAGTAATTTTTAATTTATGCAAGATATTAATACATTTTTGTGTTTGCTATGCATTAAAATGTAATACACGTTTATGTGAAATTTTAGTAACTGAAGCTATTTATCTATTGGTCAATTAGCACAAAAGATAATTAATCTCAATTCTTGTCAAGTGTGTGAATTAAATTTTCATTCATACAATTATTTAAAATTATTTCTTCTTCTCAATAAAGTTATTCATTGAATCACTACAGTGTAATGTAATGACATTTGTTATGGTCTAATTTTAGCGCCATCATTGGTACTTATTAATAACTCTACTTAACTCTGTTTGTTAATGCTTCGATGACAAATTAATGATATTTATAATTTATCACCCCTATAAAACTTAATAATAAATGACAAGCGAACAGTTTAGAATTATTGTTTAAATTCTAACTTTAAACGCAGAATTTAAATTTTACGCTTCATAAGATGTACTTTAAAAAGAAAAAATGAAAAAAAAGCAAGTAATTATGAGAAAAAAATGTAATTTTACACCTTGTAAGACTTCCTCCATCCGTTGTCATTTGTACAAATAAAGTGTCTTTTTCTAGTTCTTGTTTTTTTTTTGTTTTTTTTTTTTTTTTATATTGATAATTTCGGTG
>JABFPN010003675.1:0-17316 GCA_022817305.1 Leptoteleia sp. ZL-2020
AATTTCAAATTTTTCACAAAAATTAAAACATTACAACATAATATAATATTCAGGAGTGTAACTTGTGGATGAATTTGTGGGTGCGTCCCCGAAATGTGCATTTCATGAGTCTATATATATATATATTTATTTCCATGCGATACCCAATTTTATAACCGTTATCGAACAATCCATCGTTTTTATCGTCATTTAATATTTTCTTCTTCTTTTTTCTCCATCAACTAATAATCATCATAAACCCCCTCCGATAACTTTGCAACGTCCATAATTAACAGCCACTTTCAATACGGAATTTAAAATTCCCGCGCTTAATACTGTTCATTGATTATTAATCTTCGATAACAATTGACCGACTGAAACTTCCATAACCATTCCTCCTTTTTTTTTTTCTTCTTTTTCGAAATCGATTACCGACAGTGTCATTAAAATTAATAACCTCATTTTATTACGCGAAATAAACGCCTGCGTACGCGGGCCGGCCTACAAAAACCGCAAATTATAATAAGCATATAATAAGGAAAAGGTTCGGCGTGGTGGGGGTAAAGATAAAGGACGGCGCGGCGGTTCGAATTTGCGAATGAACTGCGCGAAAGTTCACGCCGCAGCCCTGAAAGAACCCTTCAACTGGATTTACGGCCTTACTTCAGTGAACCTCGACGTTTGTCAATTTGTTTTACCCCGTTTTTTCTCTCTCTCTCTCCCTCCACCGGGCGATATATCTTGCGGAGTTTCGGGCGCAGAAGAGGCGCTCGCGGTGTGACGCGGACAGTGACACCGCAAAGACGGCAAAGGAAAAATCGTTAAGCGCCCGAATATACGCCGACTGTAAAGCGAAAGTAAAAATTTATATATGTGTCTTGTACATTTGCCATTAATGCGTCATATATGTTCCATATGTTTCGTATATATGTTGATTTTTACGTGGTATCACATATATGTCGCATGTATGTTAAAAGGTTGTCCCATATATGCCACATATATAATACAAATGTGCTCCATATGCGCCCTATATGTGCCACATGTATACCGCATATTTGCCCCACATATGCGTCCCATATGTGCCACATATAACGCATATATACCCAACATATGTGCCGCATATATGCCACATATAACGCATATATACCCCACATATGCACCCCATATGTGCCGCATATATACCCCACATATGTGCCCCACATATGTGCCCCACATATGTGCCGCGTATATACCCCACATATGCGCCCCATATATGCGCCCCATATACATCCCACATATGCGCCCCATATGTGCCGCATATATGCCCCACATATGCACCCCGTATGTGCCGCATATATACCCCACATATTCCACATATATACCCCACATATACCCCACATATACCCCACATATACCCCACATATACCCCACATATGTGCCATATATGTGCCACATATATGCCACATATATGCCACATATATGCTGATTTTTACACGGTACAACATATTGTCACATATATGGACGCATATACACGTCGCATACACGCAAAACGTATGTTGATTTTTTCAGGGGTATGCGGGCCCGCTTAAGAGTCGTCGCATAATAATTGCCGTGCAATTAAAGACTCTCGTCTTTATCAGGACGCTTTTAAAACGAGCATGACGGTATATCGCATTATCGCGAAATTAGTCAGCGCGCACCGACACGCAACCCGAGGCATCTTGCCGACGTGTTATTATTAGAATACGTAATGCGCGTCTATACGCTTTGCTACGAAATTTTCGTTGCCGGCGCGCTCAACAACCAATGAGAACGGAGTAAATTAATAAACGGCCGTTGATAAATGATTGATTTGACGTGATCGATAGCGACTGATGGATGGATCAATGCTGGATGAAATATCACTTTGCTGAATAAATTGCGGAATAATGCACGGGTAATTGATGGTGGATGAAAAATGGTAAAAATTGAGAGAGAGAGAGAGAGAGAGAGAGAGAGAGAAAGGAAGGAAGGATCCGAACGGTGTTTAGGTGTAGAACGTTTAGTAATGATTGGTTGAATTGTGAGCGAGTATAGTAAATATCAGTCAATGATTTTTGATAAACTGCGATGACACGTGAACAAGTGTTTAGTAGAATTGAAAATAGTGATAAAATTAGGGGAGAATTAAAACTTTAATTAAGTGTATTCATTAAAATCTTAATTAATTGTATTATGATTGATTTTTGAAAAAGTGACATCTAGTTTACGAAATATAAACGCCGAGATTGTCGGTAACAATGAGTCTGTTTTGTTTTTATTTTTTTTTTAATCAAAAATAATAATTTTGTCCAAAATTCGATTTCAAAATACTCAAACTTAACCTCCAATTACATTTAAATTAAAATATCACCATTTTTTCAATTTATCCAAAAATATCAGATATAATTAATTTCGTTGCTTCTGGAATGTTCCCAATAGTCCTCTCCGATCATACGAATACGATTACCCGCCATTAATCGAACTATAAACAAAAAAAGATCAAATCAATTTACCCGCCAAAATTACGGATAATCGATCACCGATCGCAAATCATTGCCATCGATCGCTGACCGTTAATCGATCATTGCTTATTAATCGCTGATCATCGACCTCCCCGCTATTAATCATTTATCATTAATCATACGTTGATTCCGCAAAACAGTATACGAGTATAATTCTACCGTGACATTTGCGGGAGCGCGCGCACGCGGTGAGTCACGCGCATGAGTCAGTCGAAAGCGAAGACAGCGGTGCAGTGCTCGGACGCGACTCAACTCGGGTCAAACCGAGCAGAGCATACCAGGGTCTGTCGACTCACATGGAAATAAAAAGATCATATACAGACATGTTTTTCCTTATTATATATATGGCCATATATGTTCGATATATAGTTCATATATCGAGATATATGGTCGATATATAGTCCATACATGGACATGTATGGTGATATATGGTCCATTTATGGACATTTGTGATTGTTATATAGTCCATATGTGAACATGTATGGTCAATATATGGTCCACATATGGAGATGTGTGGTCAATACGTGGTCCATATATGAACATTTATGGTCCATATATGAAGATGTGTGGTCCATATATGAAGATGTATGGTCGACATATTGATTAACAAAAACCATATATGTCCCTATATGTCCATATATGAATTTTTTATTTCCTTATATAAAATTGTTAAAACATATATGGTCCATATATTGGCCATATATATTTCATTTTTGCTAACGTTTCAATCTATTTGCGTGCAATTTTCAATCTAAGAAATTTAGCGAAGTCTGCAGACCCTGGCGCATACCTGCGGTCGATTCTCCCCGGTTTACGATTCTTCATGGTCGAATCGGAGCGCGGTGTTCCTTCGCGCGAAACGCGCAAATTTCACCTGCGATGAGCGAGTCCCAAGCGAGGTCCCCTTCCCCTTCCCCTTCTCCTCTACCCCCCCTCCCCACTCCACCCCTTCTCCTAACCAAAGTCCCTCCGCAGACCCGCTCAAATTTAACTCACAATAACGCTTTAATTTCACCCATTTTTCCGGCCACGGATCTACGTTGGCCAACGCGATACAATCTGACGCAACGCGGCGTTACAAAATATTGTGGCAGGGCTCGGGCTCCGACTGCATGAAAGTCGTACCGAGGAAACTGCTCGCCGCAAATTATGGACGTAAGCGAGGCTAGCAGGGCAGATAAAACGGAACGATTTCTGTTATTTCGTTCGGGCGATCAAACTTATTAGGCGATGCGTGGATTTTAATATTTTATTTAATGAAATAAAAAAAATTTGTACATGGACGCGTATGTTTTTCCTTAATCCATATATGGTACACATATGGTCGATATATGGCAATAATTGATATAATATTCTAGCCATATATGCATTTAATGATTTCCTTATATTTAAATCAATTATTGTCACATATCGACCATATATGACCATAAATGGATTAAGGAAAAGCATGTATCCATATATAATATTAATATTGATTATGTCTTAATATTGACAATAGTATAAAAATATTTAATTTACAATAGATATCACCCGAGCGGAAATTCGGAAACTGACTCGATAACGAATCAATAATTCTGCAAGATTTCATCAATATTGATTCAACATTGATTAAACATTGATTCAATATTGATTCAATATTGATTCAATATTGATTCAATATTGATTCAATATTGATTCAATATTGATTCAATATTGACTCAACTGATACGTCAATATCGATTCGATATTAATTCGATAAACGCGTCGCCTTAAGGTAATTTATTTCAAAGCATAACTTTACTCCGAATTAATGCGAACTTCCATTTGAGAGTGGAACAATAATTATTATAATATGCACGGGAGAATTAAATGAAATCGAACGGATTTAAAGCGAAGCAACTTTAAATCCCGCGAAAAGTTTGGGAAATGTTGTTTAGATGTTAACGTGGAGGGCAAATGAATTGCTTTGTCGGGCAGGCTCATAAAGCGAAAGAATTCGGTGCGTTATTTGGTCGACAAAATTTTCCGTTTGAGTCAGTGCGCGGCAATTATTCCGGGAGGGAGCTGAAATTAAAACATCTGCTAATTTTATAGAACGCGTACAAGTAAATAACTTTCCACAAAGAGATTCTTTTGTTCGTGCCGGTTCGAAATTCAACGGCGTATTTCGAAATAACTTAATCTTCTTTTTTTTTTTTTACAGTTGATGTAGGTTATTAACATTTACGAGTTAATTTCGTGACGGTTTCCGAAAAGAATTATAAACAAGCGGAGATTGATGAAATTGCGCGCGTTCTTTATTTATAAAACGCCTTTGTTCTCGCGTTAAAATTATAACGAGTTTTAAATAATATATTATATATGCTTACGTATTTGAAATTTACGAGCTATTAAATTCTTCTTGTTCAAACTGTTCTTAAATTAAAATTAATTATTATTAACACAATTATAAATGTTGATTAGAATTATGTATTGAAGTACTAAATTACATTTGCCATAAAAAAATGTTTGTATTTAAAATTATAATACTCTATGAAAGAGTGGGGATATAGTAATTATTTTGGTGTAGTTAAATATTTAGTAAAGTTAAATATTTAAATAAAATTGTAATAAATGTTTAAAAAATTATTTTTTTAGTGTCATAAACATTCCACGCGACAATGCTCTAGCGGGCCAACCTATTGTCAGGGTCATCTAGTGGAGTACTGGAATACTGGAATACTCGTGGGGTAATCAAGTCAATATCCAGCAGTTACTAGATGCATAGAATCTGGAGGTATTCTAGCTTTTTTATTCAAGTATTAACCAGCATTTATCTAGTTTTTATTCAGTCATTATCTAGTCATTATCTAGCCATAATCTAGCCATAATCTAGCCATAATCTAGCCATAATCCAGCCATAATCTAGCCATAATCCAGCCATAATCCAGCCATAATCCAGCCATAATTCAGCCAATATTCAGGCAATATCCAGACAACATCCAGACAACATCCAGACAATATCTAGCTAATATCTAGCTAATATCTAGACAATATCTAGACAATATCTAGACAATATCTAGACAATATCCAGACAATATCCAGACAATATCCAGACAATATCTAGGCAATATCCAAACAACATCTAGGCAATATCCAAACAACATCTAGGCAATATCCAGCCATAATCCAGCCATAATCCAACCAATGTTTAGGTAATATCCAGACAACATCCAGCCAATATCTAGCCAATATCTAGCCAATATCTAGCCAATATCTAGGCAACATCCAGTCAATATCTAGGCAATATCCAGACAACATCTAGGCAATATCCAACCAATATCCAGCCATAATCCAAACAATGTTTAGGCAATATCCAGACAATATCTAGCCTATATCTAGCCAGTATCTAGCCGATCTCCAGCTACCATCCAACTATTTCAATGCACACAAATTACAAATAAGATCGATCCAGATTGGAATATCGAAACCTTACATAACAGCCACGTAACTGGACCACGTCAATGCAATTCAATATAATCCTATTGAAAAGCCGAATATAAAAATGGCCTCTGATTTTAAGATCAAAAATATCTCTCGATCCTAACCACGATTACGAATGATCCTACGTCCCAAAAGAACTCCTTTCCCCAAATGAAACGTTACATTTCTCCGCTTTAATTATGACTGCGAGCATTACAAAAATGAACGACGACTGCAACATGGCAGATTACAGATAATTAAATTGATATCGATCAGTCGAGTAATTAAGACCGAAGGATGAGGCGCACGCAACGGGGATTACGCAATTGTAAACGTACGACTGTGACGTTTGTTTAATATAGAAATTATCTAACGGTGATGTCAAAGCTGGGACAATAAATTTCGCGCCCTCGTAACGTTAAATTCAAAATGTTGCTTTGAGCGCGCTGAAATGATGATGATCGAGTGCGCCAAGCAAGCGAACAAGTGAGCGGGGCAAAAAAAAAGAAAAAGGCGGCGAATGATAATGAGCAATTGAAGATAACGAGCGAAACGTATGAGCGAAAGATGTTTTATTGAATATAATGAATTCCAGTTGAGGAAGCGAAGATAAGGCGATAACAAGTTTGTTGCTGCAACGTTTTGCCGCAAATTGTGTTTTCGAAGGAATTAAAGAGGGATAAAAGGAGAGAGGAGAGGAAGGAATGGGAATGAAGAATTGAAGATAATCGCGTTTTATGGGAGATGAAGCAATTTTTTTTCTTTTTTTTTGGCTCAGCAAGACTATTTGTAGTTTAACGTACGTGGAATCCGATTTAATATTGCCTTTGGGTATATTATTGCAAAATAAAACGTAGATGTCACTTTGTCAAAATAAAAATTATAAAACAGTAAAATGGTTTACCAAAATGTTATATTATTATTAACATACACTGAGAAATATGTAGTTGGATTTCTGTTTACATTAAATAGAATCTGTTTATCATAAATAGAATTATTCTTGCATTAAGAATTGTTGCATAATATTAAATAGAAAGTCTATTAAATATAAGAAGATTCTATTACTCATAAATAGACAATTTTGTAATTGTACATGTTATGTATATATGACGTCTCATATATATTAACGTATATATATTATACCACGTATAAATCAACAAATTTGTTAACTTCCCCCTCTCCCAGCGCGTAACAAACAGAAATTCTATTTGGCATAAGAATATTTTATTATTCTTAAACAGACAGTCCCACGAGGGTACGACAAAAGGGAAGTATATGTAAAGTCGCGATCGTGATAACAAAATTTTTTATTTGGTACCCAATCGTCGAGACAATAACAGGACCGCAATACAAATAAAGAAGAAGATACCAACGCCATCTGAAATTTGTCGTCGCGTTAAATTTACTCCGTCCCATCGTTTATTCCCGCGCCGTATACACTCTCCCCCCTTCAAATAATCGTTCTCTTATCAATAAAGCCGATTTGATGGATCGAAAATGACCGTAGCGAAAGAAAAAATTGGAAAGATTCATTTCACGACTGGTGAAATGGACGTTATAACGGAGCGCACCGTTCGGTTAGCCGAATCGGCCGAGCGGGGTTCCGTTATAGGCTCGCGACAATAGTGGCGAGAAAGAGATAGAGAGAGAGAGATGGAGAGACGGAGAGGGAAGACGGTGTTTGTGTACAGCCGGGCAATGAGGAAGGGATTTGTCGCGTGGGCCCTCGCGCTCGTACGAGCCTCGCCGTACGACATACTAATGAGCGCGGGGACCGCTGGCGCATCATCCGCGCGTACCTTTCTCGCATGCGCCAGGTGTAGCGCGCGCGTGGGTCATCGAACACGGCAGCCGCCGGCGGGATCGCGCGGGATTCCGCGGGATTCCGCGTCGCGGGAACCGCGCGGCATTCTAACGAGCCCGGATGACGCTCCCGTGGGGAGGGGGGGGGGGGATCGTTAAACTCGCCGCCGCGACGCGTGGTAGGCGGGCCCCCTTCGGAGCCTGATCGGGCGTCGCAAACCCGACAATTCTTGCGACCGCGCGCGTGAAACTCATATTAAAGTACTAAGCGGGGCCCGGCAGCCCCCCGTTTGGTACGCCCCTATCCCCCCACCCCCACCAGCTGGTGACGTAACGTAGTTTAGTCGGCTGGAGAATGAAATGAGTTGGCAACGAGCGGGGCTGCCAACATATTTTGTCTTTGGGGTGAATAAAGTATCGGAATTGAGGTGAAATGTATAAATTGATGGCCTACTCGGAGTGGACATAACCTTCTCGACGATGTATATCTTTGAATATATTGTGAAATAATAATTAATTTGAGGAAAAGGTGGCGTGTGGCAAGAGTTAAACTTATTTAGAACTTTTTAAGTAAGTTTTCATGTGTTGCAGTTGGTTTTAGAATCTTTTATAATTTCTTCATCGACTATTCAGATGTTAGATTATATAAATATATATATATATATATATATATACATTTTTTTCATAGGTTGTCTTTAACCAAACGATTTTAGTTATAAATCCTACATTTTTTTTCTCAGTGCACGTTTTACATTTTATTTGATGACGTTTTATATGCGATTGTATGGGATTTTTGATGCGACGAATGCAAATAAATTGTAGTTTTACTGCGTATTTATAAAGACATCGATAACGCGAAGTGTTGGCGAGATTTTTCGTTTGGTTACATTTGATTTAACGCGGGAATGCAAACTGCATTCTTCAAGTTTTTTTCGTTTGAATCCTTTTTTTTTTTTTAAAAAAAAAGAAAAAAAGGTTAATGATTGATTGTTTCAGAAAGTAATATTTCATAACGTTAATTCATTATACTGCGAACAATGAATTGAATTTAAATTTAATGGGGAACGGTGAAACAAATGAAAATAATAAAAATGCAGATGAAATTTTATAATGAATACGAAAAAAATCTATATTTTAGTACACTTTTTATGCTAATTAATAATATGAATATCTATGTCTCGATGGCAAAAAAAGTTAACTCCGCTATTCGCGCTTAAGAGAAAAAAAAAGTACTTAAAATTTCAAAATAACAATTAAGGATTTAGAGAATGTTATGATGTAACAAAAGTTTTTGGTATTGCGTGGTGTGTACATATAAGTAAGACAAGTTTTTTTGCAACATACAAAAAAGATAATCCTGGTAACCTTATTAATAATATAAAAAAAATAAATAAATAAATAATAAAATGTCACTTAATTGGGCTTTCCTCGAAATTAAATACTTAAATTTTGTTTAACATTTTTTAATTATGTTAGGAAAAGAAATGTATATGTGTTAAAAATATAAGTAAATGCAACAAAAAAATGAAATCACATTTTAAATAAATTTCAATAAAAAAAAGTGTTAATAAAAATCAAACGGAAAATATAAATCATCCTCAGATTAATTTTTATGATGATTAAGTGACCTATAATTCACTGATACTCGTGTAACTGTTAATTTTTTATCTTATCAAGGAATTATTGTCACACTTCTACGCACGCTAGATATCGCAACCATTTAAACATTTCTTTCCATGCGGAAAGAAATGTTAACCAAGAATTACTATGAATTAAGTTATATTGGACCCGGAAAAATATGTCCATATATGAAAATTTTGAAACCTAAATGTCCATATGTGAAATTTTTAAATCATAAATGTCCATATATATATAATTTTTAAAACATAAATGTCCACATATCAAACTATTAAAGTATATAGAAAAAAAATATTAAATTAACCCAATTAACGTATTTAACGTAATATTTTGAATTCAGTGTTTACACTTTCGCCCGCCAGATGTCGCAATCTCAAATTTTCAATATTTTCTTATTAACTCATTAAAATGGGGATTTAAAAAGGAAAGGATGCGAGCGTCCAATGAGCGCTGATTTTAAAGTACCCGAAAACCTATTACCGGCCAATTTTCAACGCACTTTAAAACGCAAAACGGAATATTCGCGCGGGGCTTTCGCAATATTTTATTTCGATAGGTCTACTTTCGAAAGGACGTGGGCGAAGCGTGAAAGAGACGCGCGCGTAACCTTTGAAACGGTGCGAGGCACCGGTGCGTCGAGGTTTTAACAATTGCCGAGAGGTAATAAACTTGATCCATTACGACGTTTCATTCGCAACCGTTCGACGAGAAAATAAGCGAGCAAAAGGCGAAGTCGCGTCCCGGCGTGCACGCCGCATCTAGCGGGTGATCATTTTTCACGCACCCAACAACACGGATGACTGACCCGCCATCATTTTTCACTTCCCCCCTCCCCCTCACCCTTCCCCACCCCCCCGCCCCTCCCCAGCCATCGCCGCGGCTGCAAAATCGATTTCGCTGACGCAAATCACCGATATTTAGCTTTTTAATTGCTCGAATTAAAGCGAATCATTTGACTCGTGACGACACACGAGTGACGTAACCCCGATTCAATAGTTAATTAATAATTTTACGCTTTAATTGCGATCCTCGAAGGAACTGCGATGCCGAGTAATCAAATGAGAGGAAAAAGAGTTGTCAGTTTTTGAAACTGAAGAACGAAACATTTTTCAAATGAAAAACAAAGAAATATTGTTTGACAACGTGGGAAAGGTCAAATTAGCAAAATAAAAACAAAAACAACATATATGAAAGGTCAAGTTGGCCAAATAAAAACAAAAACAAAAAATATGGAAGGTCAAATTAGCAAAATAAAAACAAAAGCAAAATGTGAAAGGTCAAATTAACCAAATAAGAACAAAAATAAACAATATGAAAGGTCAAATTAGTAAAATAAAAGCAAAAACGAAATTCTGATAAACGAAAGAATATTGTTGTACTTATGAAAAACATGTCAAAACGAATTTATAAACATTCCTTTCATTGAAATTAAATGGAAGCATTTATAGATACGTGTTATTCTCTCTTATGTCTTGTGTTTGTCAACGTACCAAAGAATCTGTGATACTTATGTCGTTCAATTAATTTCTTATTTTGGATGAAGAGAAACAGACTTTTCAGTGAATACTTTACGAGTGTCTGTATTGAGTTTCTCTATGAATATTACTTATTTTTAGTACGTTCCTTAACAGTATTTTGTTTTACATTACCATTTTTTGCAAATAGTAAAACATAAAATTAAAAATAAATATATATGGAACTGAAAAACCCTTTTTAAAATGAGAAAATATAAACAAACAATGTCTGCAAACATTTGTAAGGTCACATAAACACAAAGCCAAATATTATTATTTACATTCTAAAGGTCATTGGAATTAAATACAAAATAAAAACAAATTTTATTTACATTTTGTACTTTAAAAACGTTCCATCACTACTTTAAGTTAAAAATAATTTATATTATCATTAATCATTTCACTATTATATACAAATACTGATTTATCTGTAATTCTTCCAGGACAAACGTCATTGATAATACAATGGAACGGAAGAATTGCACACAGCCCTGCGCAACGAGACCGAGAAATGTACGCCGAAGATTGGAGCTGAAGCGCGCGTAAGGAATATTGACAGAGACGATGAAAGCCGTTTCAAAATATAAAGTGTCCTGTAATCGTGGATTTGGCTGGAACAACACAAATATCGGAGAAGTGGAAAGCGTCGTTTTAGGGAAACGATCGGGTGGCGCGGGACGATTCTCGCGCCAAGACAAATAAACATATAGTCCGCATCGCGAGGCAACATTGCGAATCGAAACAAAGTTTATTGAACTTCCCTGGCGTGGCTCGTAAACTAACAATGATAATGTCGAATATTCGACTCGGACGCGCTCATTCGCTCGCGTTTTACTCTTTAATAACTTCGACCTTATTTATCGACGTTGGATTATTTTCATTGGCTAGAATAATTTGTTAACTTTTTAATACTTTTCTTCGCCTCAAAACCACAATTAATCCTTTCATTTATTAGAATTTTTTACTTGAAAATTCATCCGGTTGATTAATTTATTTTCATTTGACATTCGTATTTGGCGCGGTTGCGCGCGCATTTCGCCCAACAACTTAAACTTCACGTTGAACTTCTTCTGGATAATGGAAGGGATAGATAGTTTTAATTAAGTTATATGGGACATTTATGGGGTGCAAATTGTAGTTCATTTTAATTGTTATATTTCAGCAGCCTCGTGTATTTTATTATTACTTCTAAATTATATAAATGAATAATATAATAAAATTCAAAATTATATTTGAAACAATAAACAAAAAGTGATTATAAATCACGATACGATGACGAAACAAATTGTGACAATATTTTTTCCCCCTCTTCCCCCGGCTCATTTAAATTACGATCTTTCGCTTACGATTTATAAATTATAATTTTACCCAAAGATGATCGATCGTCAATTATTACTCATTTAATCTCCTACTCCGTGTATTTATCATGTGCCATTTTCCCTATTCACTTATCACTGATAATTTCTTACCGATCATTTCTCATTAATTATTCATCAGCGACAATTTATTATCTATTATTAATTATTGATGATTTCTCATTAATTATTTATTGCGACGCGACAGTACGGCAATTAATTGATCCAATTAACAATTATTATCCACGCTGCAACGGTCCATTTCAATTATGCAATCAAGTTCCTCTTTTTTTTCCCCGCCACTTTTTTTTCTCCATCTCTCTCTCTCTCTCTTTTTGCGTTTATTACGTCCATTCCTTTCCAAGTTAATTTGCCGTTTCTATCTGCGATTTTGATTTTGCGAGACACCATAAAGTATCGTACACTATGTGTGTTTTCACGATGGCGTACCGTTTCGCGGACGGAACTCGATAAGTGCTCAACTTTGCGCGCGTGTTTTTTTTTTTTTTTTGTTTCAAAACCGACGTACGCTTTTTGCAAGCATATAATCATCGGATTATAGGCAGCCGAGTGGTTAAACGTTGCCTCATATAATTGCGTGCGTGAACCGGCGCAATATTTCAACTTCGATTCGCGGCATTAGGATTTTTACCCTCCCAGTCCCGTGTAATTAATAATGCGTTAATTCTACATTTTAAAGAATCCCCCCGTTTCATGCTTTGATAACACTTGAGAAGTTACTTCCAAGACCGTTAGGTCGGGTACGACCATTCCCCGTGCCGGCTAATTATTCCGAGACTCCCAAACGGTTGCTCCGATAGAGAGACGGAAATTTTACTTACGAGATATCATTGTACAGTAAACTAAATTATTAACATTTATTAAATCGACGAGAGGGGGGGGGGGATCTACGTACCAGGATGGAAGTTCTAGAATTCCCGCCCTAGGACGAAAAACGAGTGGTTTCCGCCCCAGGACGAAAAGCGACTAGTTTCCGCCCTAGGGCGGAAAACGACTGATTTCCGTCCACGTATAATAATCACTGTCGTTCCATCCTCGGTACATAATATACCATTTTCTCCGTATAATAATATTCTGCACGCGAAAGAGAACCATAATAAAAGCGAAAATAATTTATAAAGTCATCGGAGTACCGCGTAATTTGATTCAGAAATAAAATATAATTTAAATGATAATTTTTAGCGTAATCGCGCGCAGTATTGAACAACGATTATTTAACGTCAACACTAATATCATAATGTATTAGTTTAGTTATTTTTCTTGCGCACAAAGCCGAAAGGCAATTACTCAAGAACATTGAAATAAACTTGGGCGATCAAATTGTAGCCGGGAATATTTGCTTTGAGTAATTGATGTTTGCATTAAGGCCGGGAATATTGTATCAATGGGAACGTTCATTTTCAAAAGGTACACGTTTCAGCATATTGCATTGTAATGCGTTCCTCAAAGGCTACGGGTTTAATACTCGAGGAGCAAAGGAAAATATCAAACGGGAGCCCCAGCAGCCTCGGCAGGTATCGCCGTATTCGCGGGAATACGTAAAATATATGACACCGTAAACGAAACATCTTTATTGCAACTCGTTTTTATTTCCATAAATAACGCGAGTCTCGTCGCGCCTCTCAAGAGCTCGATAATCTTTTCGCGACGCCCCCTCCCTCGCGTACCCATGAAAAAATTTTATGTAAGCATTTATGTCTGTAAATATGTTTGCATGTCTGCATAGATACCTGCATACATGTTTTCAGAAACATATATGTCACATATATGTCTGTATATAGGTACATATGTCTGTACATATGTGTGTATGCCTGCATACATGCTTTCAGAAACATATACGTCACATCTATGTCTGCATACATGTTTTCAGAAACATATATGTCGCATATGTCTGTATACAGGCACATAGGTCTGTATGCCTGCATGTGGGGCTGCTTACATGATTTCAGAAACATATACGTCACATCTATGTCTGCATACACGTTTTCAGAAACATATGTGTCGAATACATGTCTGCATACAGACACATATGTCGCATATATGTCTGTATGCCTGCATGTACGGCTGCATATATCCAGGTGTATTGGCCTTGCGAATTAATATTTCCGCAATGTTGCAGCGTTGGGTATTATATGGAAAGTTTGCGGTTGCGAATTTCAAATGCTGGGGGAGGTGGTCATTGATCTGGAAAACTTGGGGAAGTTAATATCTTTTCTCTGCACAAGTTTGAGGTCACGGAACGCGCGCTGACCTTTGCTGCGCGCTGAATTATTTCCAATATTTCCGACAAATTCAACACTTTCGGTCTTTATATATTTTTACATATCTCAGGTAAAAAATTATGGTAACTTTTAAATGGCATAATATGTCACATATATGTGACATTTATGTAATGCAACTTAAATACGTGACATATGTTTATTTTCAAAATGAGAAATTTACAGTGCCCTCCTTTTATTTCGCAATTCATCAATAATACTAATTAGGATTTATAATTCAAACAATACATCTATCTTAACTCCGGGACAATTAATCAAATCGCGTGTCAAACCGCGCGAACGCCTGTTCAAATTTAAACTCGAGGAAGACCGCTCGATTGAACGAGAAAGAAAGTTGCGCTTCTTCAATCAGTATCAAATTTCAGATCGGCAATTACGAACGTCATAGTTCGTCACGCGACATTAAATCATAATTCGTAATTTATGTGCAATTAAATTCAATTTGTCGGACACTCGGGAGGAGGAGGGAGGGGCGGGGGGGATTTTTGCAGTTTCTCGTCCGCGGTTCTTGGGATGACGAATCGAAGCGAAGACGTCGATAATGATGACTCGATAAAAATGGTATACGAGTTTGGTTTATGTTTACATTCTGATGTTTATATTCTATAATAATAAATTGTCAATTTAATCGACGTGTATATATCTATGTCCCATCTTTAGGTATACATCTATGTCCCATCTATAGGTACACTGAGAGAAATTTGCTTAGTACGGCCAACTAAAAACTATAAGTTATTGTCAAATAAGTTGGACTAAATAAATTTATAGTTGGACAAATCACAAACTATAGTTGGGAGAACTAATTCAGCCCCAACTTACTTTTTTAGTTCGTTTTTTCGACAACTCAAAAAATATAGTTCGAATAACTAATATTTCTTACTTGTGTTAGTTGTTGTCATTTCGTTTAAGATTGTCGGTATTCAATGTAACGTCTGCAAACAAACAGCCCAGAGTGACTTTTTTCCATTCTCATAGATTATTTTCACGGATTAAATTAATTAATACAAGTATTTATTTAATGGTTCCGTAAATGTTGTAAGAAAAATATATACATTGTCATTTGAAAGTACTGAATGTTTTTTGTTAAATTGTGACATATAAACAATAAGAACAGCAATATTCACAAGGTAATTATTTATAAAGTTTGACATAAATTAAAATTTAATTTAATAAAATACAATGATTCAAAGAGTATTTACAGCAGCTGTAACATGAAAATAAATTGTAAATATAATTGAAATAAAGTCAATGAACTGAACTCAACTAAATAATTTTTAGTTGGATGGACTATGTTTTCCTCGGACTGCAACTAACATTTTTTTAGTTCAACCAACTATAGTTCAGAAATTGATATAACTTTATCTTTTAGATGTATTAACTAAGCTATACTATACTTGTCGAAAAAACAAACTAAAGTATTTCTAGTTGGCTGCACTATATTTTTCTCTGAGTGTATAGGTCAATATCCCATCTATAGGTATACATCTATGTCCCATCTCTGGGTATACATCTATATCTCATCTATAGATGTAGGTCTATTCCCATTTATATCCCATCTATAATTATACATCTGTGTCCCATCTATAGGTATACATCTATGTCCCATCTATAGGTATACATCTGTGTCCCATCTCTAGGTATACATCTGTGTCCCATCTATAGGTATATATCTATGCCCCATCTATAAGTATACATCTTGCATATATGCCACCTATATAACATTTTTTCATGGGATGGTATAACATAAATGTCACATAGACGCGACATATGTACCACATATGTACCACATATGTATCGATTTTTACATGGGAATAATAAGAGCCTTTGTTGTTATTTTTATCGTCGAAGCTGAAGCTACAGATGAGACGAATTGATTCCGAAATTAATCCTCTCGAAATGCTATTGCTGTTTAATAATTACGAAACAAAGCTGATCAAATCGGTGACTTTCAAATTGTATTTGTAGCGTCATCAAGAGAATGTAATTGAATTAAAATAAATTATTCAGAATAATAATAACCGGATGGCACAACAATCAGATAATCCTTTAAACTTGGTATGTTGAGGAGAAAAAAATATTACACGAATACTGAATTAATTATTAATAAAGAAGTTAGCCTCTTATTTAGGATGTGTTTTTTGTCCTTTGATGTTTACGTAACTAATGAAATTCAATACTTTTATTTTTTATTTGGCCATATATGGATTAAGGGAAAACATAATCGTTCATATATATATATATCCATATATATATTAAGAAAAAACATATATGTCCATATATATGTTTGATTTACCCAAGGGTACAGGTCACGATATTAAAAATTTGTTTCATATTTAACTGTTTCAAGCAAGTAACAATAAAATTGGCTACAACTTTAATTCTCAACATTATAAAGCTAGCATAAAATTTGTCAATAAAAGTTTAAAGGTCACACAACTTAAAATAAATATAACCCTCCCTCTTCTGAAGGCAACACATCACCTTCCACATCTCAATGAAAAGGATTCCTAAATATCCCTAATTCGAAACAATTTTAAATTTAAAGTTCCCGCGAGAAGTATCAACGAAAAATGCGCGGTAAATTCAAAATAGATTTGAAGAAAACAGAAAGAAAAGTTGATCGGGGCGTATCAACCGGATATGGGTCGTAAAGGTAGCGACGGCGGGGCGACAAAAGCGCAAAGTTTGCGTCAAAATTTGATCTCGGCGGAATATTGAAAATTGCGCTTCGACAGGGGAGGGGTGGGGGGGAGGAAGAATCCGC
>JABFPN010003676.1:0-17311 GCA_022817305.1 Leptoteleia sp. ZL-2020
TTGATCAGTATTACGGTTCTCAAAGACTATCAGCCTTATAGTGTAGTAGTACGAGTGTCTTTGAGAACCTTAATACTGGTCAACAGAGGTCGTGAATGGCCGAGTGGTAAGACATGTGACTTATAAATTGTAGGTCGGGAGTTCAAATCAAGGTGGGATTAAAGTAAATTTTTTTTTTATATAGAAATGCTTTGTTAGTCACTATGGCTCGACTGTGGCTCCTGGCCACATCCCACAGTCGATCCATTGCGACAACATGTGTGGCTTATTGTGACCAAGACTGTGGGCTCCCGCATGCCACAGTCTTAGCCACAGTGCTGCCATAGACTCTGCCACAATGTTTTTTCCACGCGGGTAGTCTCATCTTGTGATATTCTACTGACCATTTTATTACGTCAAATTTGATCATGTTTATTTTTAATAGGGTCTGCAAAAAATATCTATAGTTTGTAGTAATTGCGTAAAATGATATTCACATTTGTGCATAATTATAACCCAAGGCAGAAAAGGTTATGGCAATTACCGAAAGGTACATTAACGCACACTTGCCTAAAACGTCCGCACATAGCTAATAGACATAAAAAGGGCATTCACAATCGTTGTAAAACGCATCGCCTTAACCGTAACCGTTAAGCCGGGTAACAATGGCAGGCGCAAAAATGGAACAATTACCGGGCATTTAATTTTTGCCGCGTTATTGTCATTTGCGGTGTAATTGACGATTAAAACGGAGCGGTCAAATTAGGTAACGAGCGAGAGAAGTGTGAAAAGAAACAAAAGGCAATTTCTCAAGGCCCGGCGGCGTTTTTAGGCGCTCGAGCTTAGAGCGACGCAAGTTGAACGCGCTGATAAATCTGTTTCCCCGTCATTATCCTCGGACGCGAATGGAAACGAGTCGCTCTCTCGCTCGCCTCCTTTTTTTACGCTAATTGTGTTTATTTATGTACGCGGTTCTGTATATTATAATCCAGGTATGTCTAATTAACGCCCGGGACCAACAGGTGGAACAAAGACAGCTGTTGTTGTGTGTCATCACCTTTTTCGGTCGCGACGCTTTTGTATCGTTTGCTTCGACACACTGTTTCCAAGACACTTTTATCGATCGTTAACAATCGTACCGCCACATTTTCACGTCATTCGTCCAATTTGCCGTATACTTTTAATTACATTCGTGTTAAAAAAGCATTTCTTCGTACATCTGATACCCCTACGGTTGTTACGTAATCTCTATTTGGAACGCGTGTTAAGCGTACTTTACGTGTCGCATACGATGTGTGAAAAAACCATATTTGTGCGCAAAGTGCATTTATGCCATTTTGTCCCACTGTTTATCTTTGTAATTGATTTCAATTTATTTAATTCCGCGATATAATTATCGTGACAAGCGGCGAGACTCGATGTGCCACGTTTTAAGGCTTGTTTAAGATACGGAACGCCTCGTTACGAAATGAAAAGAAACGTATTATCGAAAATCTTGATGAAAATGTAAAGTTATTGTCAAGTTTTCTTTTTCTCCTTCTTAAATTATTCATAACGAATTATGTCCGCTCTGCTCGTCGCATTTCATGCCTCTTTTCGTCGCGCGTTTACGTGTACTTAATTGAACGATGGCTCGAGCACGGCTACAACAAGTGTTTTTATTCGAATCATTTTTATAATGCCTTTTTCAATATTACTTGAGGCACACTCAGAGAAACTTATTAGTAGTTGATTTATTATTATATTTCATGCTAACTCGGGATGTATGCACATTTATAGTATTTTTATAATATAATATAGTAACAGGTATAAAATACAATTTAGAAAAGAATTGATAAAGAATACATTTTGAAGGAATAGAACCCATGACCTCATAGACTCCAGTCCTAAGCTTTACCATCATACCTAGAAAGTTGAATGAAAAATGGTTTTTTGTAATGGAAAATATAATAATAAGAAATAGCAATGGTTGCAACAATTATACTATGCTTTAATACATAGGAAAACAACAAATTGAAATAAGATTTTAAGAATTATATTTATTTTTATTTTCATTTTTTATTCTCCGTGTTAAAAATACACACGAAAAATTAACAAGTTTAGTTTTATTTTTCACTTACCATAGCCATTTTTTTTGTCGCACTAACAGAAAAGTGGTTTAAAAAAACTGAAAACAAATTAAATCAACCTAATATTTTTTTTTTATTTTATTACAGAAAAGCAACACATTTGACCGACGAATTGCGCAAGAGGCACACAATCGGAATGACAACAATGCTGTCTCGTATAGTTTTCGACATTATTATCGTCAGCCTGCCGGTCATACAGTGTGGCCGTGTTAAACGACTTGCACGTTAGCGTTCCAGTTTTTCATCTTGCGTACAGCGAGAAGCCTGTAAGTGGCGCTGAGTGAAACATCGTGCAGACAGTCCCGCTCGCTGCGGGCAAAAACGCAAAGATCGTTAAGATCCGCGTATTGCCGGCGCTGCCGCAACTAGACGCTCATCTTCGGCGAAAGAATCTCGGTAAGTCAAGTATCGCAAGGTAAATAACGCTTTCTCGCCAAACAGAAAACACCGGCCACTTATTCTTTAAAGCCAATACAATCGGCCGCAAATAAGTCCCGTGCCAGTCCAAACACGCGCTGTTTGTGTGATGATTCGACTATTTTATTGTTTATCGTCTAACGGTCGAGGTGATATTTTATATTTGCGGTCAATTTTTGTTTGACTTCGCGATCCTCGACGGACGAGATATTAGGAAATTTATTTGCCAACTTTTTCCCCCGGCTTTATTTTTTTCGGAGCGAACTCCACCGGTATTAAGAGATATAAAATCGAAAGAAGCGGCATTTCTTATTTTTGCAATTTAACTGTGGAAACAGGCAAGGTTTAAAGGACTAATTATATTGCGAAGTCACAAATGTTCGTCTTATATTTTTCTACGTGAAAGCTCGTGCTAACTTTTTCTCCTTTTTTTTACCCCTTTTTTTGGAGAACTAAGTACAAAAGAATTTCGAGAGAGAGAAACGAGATTAAATATGGAAAGTGTTGGATTCTCGAGAATTTAAATACGTCGTGGTAGAAAAATGGTTCATAATTTTCATATGAATGCATTCGATGCACTTTTACGTTCACTTTCTTTGAACCCTCTAATTTGTTATAAGTAATAAATTTGTGTATACAGAATGCTTGTATACAATTCAGAAATTTAATATTGTTCTAAAAACAAAACAAAATGTTAATCCATTATATGTTAAATGATGGAAAGATATTTGAATCATTGAACACTTATTCTCATGTGTTGAATCAAAACTCAAACTTTCTTTAAATACTCTGCCGTCGATGTTAATGTTTACCCTTTATCAGCTTACACTTAAGTAAAGAAGTGCCAATGCCAATGTTGTCGATAAATGGCAAGAATAAAAACTGAGAAGAAAAAGCTGTTTGAAGAATCGATCAGTTTACAACAAACGTATAGTTGCAATTGGATCAGCAGCTTCCGCCAGAAGAGCGCGTCGGTTTCGTGTCATTTATACAAGCGCATAAAATAACACTCAGACAACTTCCTACGTGAAAAGGAAAACAAGCGGCAGAAATGACAAAAAGCGAAAACGCCGGTACTTAATAACTCTTTTTTTTTTTTTTCGTTCATTCTTTCTTTTCAAGCCACTAAATGTGTTTACAAAGCGAGTGGCTTAGACGGCGGCATTTGTGTCTTCGCAATTAAAGCGTTCCCCCTCCCCCCCCCCACCCCACCCCCGCCAGGCCATTCTTTAGTTCGTGACTTTTCACTGCGAAGGGAAACCACAGTGGGCTACACGAGATTATCTGATTGCGAGCAACCAAGCGGCAGCTCCAATTCTTCTGATTAAGCTTTCGCACTTTTTGATGACACGTCGACTCAGGCGAGACGTCTATTAGAGGTCGTATGCGCAGCGTCGCGCACGGATTGGATTAAGTCGCTTCGCGTGACAATTGATTTACGTCATCAGCGACGTACTCATCAACGTAAATACCCCTGCCCGACGTCAAATGTCATTTTTCTTTTTTTTCCCACCGCGAGCCTTAATTGTTAACTTTATTACGAACCCCATGCGAAATTTCATTTGTAATTGTTTTCAATTTAGTCTTGCGCACAGTCTTTAATTGTCATATCGATTATTGGAGAATTTTTATTGGAGTTTTTTTATATTAACAAAACAAATTGCTCATTTCAAACAAATACTTGTTGCTTTTTCTTACGCGTAATTAATTTAAATATATGTTGAAAATGGTGTCAAATTCTTTCCTTAGTTTAGGAAAATGATTGGCATAATTTAATAAGTCTTCTTTTAATGCAATTTTTTTCATTAAATTGCTTGATTTTCGAATTTTTGTTTATTTTATACATTTTCTACTTAAAGAATCGTGTTGTATTAAAAGTTTAATAATAGGAAAAAAAGTTGGAACAAGTCTCCTAGTGCTTCCTCCATTCTGTGACGATAATTCATTTAACTGGAACATTTAAAATAACACAATCTGACAAAACGCAGTAACTAAACGGAGTTAAATCCGTTAACGTGAAATTTCTACAAGTGTCAAACAAAGCGCATACAATGGTATCGATTGTACTCTAAAATACAATTCCTTCCAAGGGGGCGTGACATTTCCCCGGCTTCCTTCATTTACGTCTAAACCGAAAGTTGTCACAACAAAGCGCAAATCGTTTATTAACTAAGCTCGACTTCTACATTCGTTTCCCCTGCCCCGATTGAGAATTTTCCAGGAAAATTAATGCAACGAACGACCGCCACTCTCCTCCAATAAGACGTCTTCAGATATCACATTCTATATATCGAAAAAGTATGCTAATCGGTAACCTCGATCAACCAACATAAAAATCTTATCTACTAAAGTTGTTCGGCGGCGCGGCTCGATTCGGGCCATAAATCAACCATTAACATTCCCCCTAATTTCGGCAACACTATTTGGGACAGCCTAATTACCATTCTTCCTTTTTTTTATGGCTTTCAACGACGTCGTTTCCAGTGACCTTTCCACTTGCGCCCGCTTCGCAACTTACAATAGACCATCAGCGAAAATGAGCTGCGCGCCGAATTCTCGTCCGCCGAAATCGCCGGAAGAGACCGAAGAAAAACACCGTCCGGGTTAATGATGTTATAGAGACGTTATTGCCGATGTGTCGAGGGGGGAGGGAGGGAGAGAGTTGGTCGAATCGCGATGCGCACGTTCCATTAAAGTGCTCCCCGACATTAGGGTGATTTCAGAGGGTTCACCTCGCATCGAAGCTGACTCATCTTCATCGCGCCAGGGTGTGCGTATCGCTATCACCCCACGTGTTATCACATCCCATCGTGGCGTCGCCCCATCTCTGTCCCACTTCAGCCCCGTCCGTCCGTCCTTATCTTTTTTTCACTCGCCAGCATCTCTTTCCGACTCTCTGGATATGTAACACATTTGTGTCGGTTCAGTTGGTCACTTGGGGAAGGGTCGCATTTATTCGATTGTGAAATTAGTACTGGTTTTGTCGTGTTTGGACGATGGGGTGTCTGACCAGGGTCGGCGATGTCACACGAACTAATATCGTGTCGTCGGCCTTTCAGTCACGAGGTTTCAAGAAAATGAGTGTGTAAACGGGGAAAAGTATATTTTGTCATTTCCAAGAGCGACCTTTGTTAACACGAATTTCACAGATTCCAAAAGGGTTGGACTTGTTTGGTTAGCGCGGGAGTCGTTTGTTGCGGTTTATTGGTTAGCTGATTTATCTTTGGATTGACGTAACATGCTCTTAAGGATCGGGAGGCAAAAAAAAAAGAGATAGTTTTAATTTAAGCCGTTTTAAAGCTGAGAACAGTAATGACATTAAATTTTAATTAATTACAGTGGAGGAGTAGAAATTTTTAGTTATTTTAAATTTATTCCATTTGGAAGTGATTCGATGCATTAGTTTTCCTCATTTTTTTGTGTGGATTTCGTCAATTTCATCTCGTGTGAGTGGTGTAGTAAAATTAGGGTTGCCAACGAAAGACGTAAATGAAGGACACGAAAGGTCATAAAACATGAAATTATCTAGAGGAAGAGGAAGGTTACGGTAAAGTTGGAATATTGCCAGGATAGAAAAAAATTGTGACGAATTTGTACTCTCTTAAAATAATGTATTAAGGTTTATTATAGTTGTTTAAAATTTTATGAAATACGTATTAGAGGTAAATATGTTGAACATAATAATTTCAACAAAGAAACGTTGACGATAATTATCTTTAAATTAGCCGTAAGATGTAAACAATATATTTTAAATTATCAAATAAAATGTTCCACACATGACCTTGCAAAAAAAAAAAATAAAAAGTGAACCACGGTAGTTGATTGATTGGTACCCAACTGAAACATCAACGACTCGATTTTTAAAATAACTTTCCCGCTTAGAGCCTGGTAGCGGAGCAATTCCAAATAAACTAGTTACTCTTTACCATTTAAAATAATCCATCAATCTTCCTAAGTCTAAATCTAAATTCAACTTGTTTTCCTTCGACTACCTTACACTTAAAATCCCTATCGGAGCCATTGAACGCGCCGACTTAAATTTGATATCTCCTAATTCACTTTCAAATAACCAAACTCTCCACTCAAGCCAATTATCATTATTGCCGGGCCGATCGTCAGCTATCCATTAATCATTGGCCATCCGAAAATCATCCGAAGCGATGCTCTTAAAGGCAACTGCCTCGACGCACCGCCGGGACCATTTCCCTCACTTCAATAATCAGCGCGGCACCCAAAACCAATATCTTTATCTGGCCGGCTACTTTAAAACGTGGAGTTTAGCAAAGTCGGGCGTCGTTTTCAAATGTCATACGCCGCTATCGTACGAGTATCTGGTGTTCCGTGGCGCAGCTACAGCAGTATCCGAGGCGCGTTCGATTATTCCTTATACTCGCATTGGTGGTCGGGTGTCGAAACACCTCGACCAATTATCGAGAAACTGGAATCCTTGACCACCCAGGACAATCTTCCATCGCCACCGTCCGTCCTTGTCGCACCTACTCCCTCCAGCCCGTCCTCGTCGTGAGCTCAAACGAGCTTCGCGGCTCGAGTTAATTAAGCCCGATCTTAGCCGGTTAAGGACCTTCTGGCTTACGCGCCGCCACGGCCTTTCTGGATGCTTCGCTGCGCGAAGGTATTGATGTTTTTCGCCGCTCTCTAGGCGGCCAATATTCAGCGAAATTGTCTCGCCCGCGGTACGGATGCGTTAATAATAAAGGCAGTGTATCAGAAACAGCGTTACAGATAAGAGGATCAATTAAACACGATTTCGGCCCGGGATTAGTATTTCAAATCTGTCGGTGATGCTTATCTTAATACCCGACACCCATCCGATCCCCGGCCGGAGCGCGTCGGCTTAACCGTGTCCCGTGGGATTACTCGCTCGGCGGCATGTGCGGCCGTTTCTGCAAAGTGCTCGATGCTGTATCAAAGTGGCGGATCCATCACTTATTTAAAGCGCCACGTGGAAAAGTAGCGCTCCGCGAAATCGTTCCCTCCTCGTCCTCGTAACGTAACCGCCGTGATATTAGAGACGCGGCGGCCGGTTGGGGCCGTGTTTAAATTCGTGTGGCAGCCGTAGTGCGCCACGGCAAACACCGCGTGAATTTTGACGACGCGCGTATAAATACACGGCCGCGTATTCGGCTGCGCGCGGGTGTCAGATGCAGCCGAGATAGAGTCGCCTTCTTGCTTTTCTCCGCTAACAAGAAAACCGAAAACGTGGCGGAACTACCAAGCTCGAACTCTTTCGCCGATAAAGATCTATATGCCATCCGGGCATCCGCCAGAAAAGACCCAACAAAAAGGTACCTCCGCTTCAATATGCGAAGCTACCTTTTTTCGTTGACTTGTTTTAGAACACGTATGATCATCTAACTCCGACGTTCCCGCGGTTAAGAGGAGCAATGTTTCGATATTATTCTGGTCTATATATAAATTTACAGCTTGCCTTGTCTAACCTACGTGTCGCATACAGATAACGAACTTGCAAATGAGAAGAATGTGTAAAATATTATGCCAGGATCGCTGAAAGCAACTCGCTGAGACCATTTTTTTTTTTTTAATTTGATGATGTCGTTATCCATTCGAAGGCATTTATTAGTCCGAGCTACGTAGTTATATGTTGAACGTTGTCATGATTACAGAGGTGCGAAGATTCGGGGTCGTTACATCGGGACGCTAGGTCGGAGTGTGGAATTTCGAAGGTTCGGACAGAGAGTGGCCGTTCGGGGTATTTCTTCGTAAGTGCGGTATTACGGATGACACTTAAGGCGTCGACAGGATCTCGTAAATGTAATCTGTAATTGGCCAATAAAATAATAAAGTCTATTAGGTAATTTGACGAAATGTCGTGTCGTGGCGCCGGGGCTCCGTATTGGCTTTCCTAGAAGTGATATAAAGCCAAATCCGAGTCGCCATTGTAAGACGTCATTTGGACAACAATGAAATCCAACTAAACGAGACGGTTTAGCCGCAGGAATAGTTGTGTTTGCTCAGCCTGGTGAGAAATACTGCGGAGGTATTTTTCGAAATTATATACTACTGTGTCGTAAATTTGCAAAGCGCGTTTCGGGTACCACATAAATCTAGATGGACAGCGCTACAACGAGAGGATTGTTTACAAATTCCTGCGGATATCGAGATGCTTTTACGTTTAGTATCCTTTATTACTAAATAAATACCTCCTTAATTGGACCTCGGATGTCATCGGGTGGAAATTTTCATGACAATGATCGAAGGCCGGTTTAATAAACACGGGAATTACTCCTCAATTACTTTTATCCATTTTCTATTACTCAGTTCGTTTCGCATCGTTTTTATTTCAATCCCATTACTTTTCTTGACTTGATTAGTTTTGTTTGTATTGCATCTATAATAATATATCAGAAAATAAGAAATGAAATATAAACCAATGAAGAAGAAGTGATAATAACAGTTTAGTAATGACCCAAACAGTTTTGTAATTCAGGATAATACGTCGAATAATACTCTCGTCGACAAAGAATTCGTGATTTAGAGAACGCTTCTTTATTACGTTAGCTCGATTAGTTTTGCTAGCTAAATCCAAAGAATATAAGATTCGAAGAGCATTTCTTTATTACGTTGGAAAAAAAAAAAGTATTGAGTATAGACTTATTGACTTGTCATATAGAAGTAGTGAAGCGACGTAACCAGAGTGCGCGGACATTCTCGTGTAATGTACGATGAACTGAAGAAATGAAGAAATGTAATCGACGCAGGTAGCATTTTATTCGTGAATGTAGTTTTCGCGAAGGATCGGCGGTGTCGAGCGACACTTGTCTCCTCGTGAAAAACTGGATGTCCCGGCGTGGCCAAAGTCCGTTGCCGTTGCAAAAGTGGTTCTCGTTAGAAAGAGCGGTGTTGGGCCAACTCGGCTCCATCCATCAACGAGCGGTCGTCTCGTCTTTTCTTGGCATTCGTTCCACTATCACCCCTCCCTACCGCTCTCCCACCCACTCTCCACCTCGATACACTTTTTCTTTTTATATCTAGCCTCTCTGTCCGCGTAAATACTTTCTATACGGAGGGCTTGAAAATATTGAGCAACCTGAAAAATAGAAAAAAATAATTCGCGTTAACCCGTGCACAATCAATCTATAATAATAAAAAAAAAGACCATTGTATAAGGATGAAAGAGCTTTTGAATACGCAATTAATCATGTTTGAAATAATCACCGGCAAATTAATTAACAGCAATAATCGGCGGTCTATTAAATGGAGTTTATTTTCATAATCCTCTTCACACAACGGGAGTTTAGCCTTGTGAATATTGTTTTATATTATCGCTTATGCAAATGACTTTATTTAGACGCATCGTTGTGCACAGAGAACGGCAGATTACAATAACGTCACAGTTATTTTAATAATTAATTTTAAACAAAAAGTGTTTTGTGCAATCAGAATTAAATCTAGGTTCTTAATATAAATCTCAGTCGTTGATCTTTGTTTTGTGAGCAATTCTTTGTGCTATTTCGATAGTTCCCTAGAGCAACGTGATAGTTTTTTTTCTTTTGCGTTTTACACCATTTTTAATAAAGTAGTACTTCATGTATGGAAAGAGATTCATCATTTTTATTATATAAGTATAAATTTGCGCAAGTTTTATTTTGAACTTCTGAGAAATAAATTTCAAGGATAAATGAACAATTCTTTTCTTAGACAAAAGCAGAACAATTTAACGGTATCGAAAGTGTTCTCTTCTGTTTTTTTTTTCTTTATTTTTTTGTAATTTTTACAAATGGACCATTGTTGACTTTTTTGTTTTATTTTTTATTCTGACAGACGGTAATAAAGGTACGATTTTTATGAGTCGTTATACTGTAATAATATGTTGTTGTGTTACTTTCCAATAATGATGATACACGTTACGCTTATAAAAGCACTATTCATAAAAAAGAAATTAATTGACTTAATGTTCAATACCTTGGGTTTGTTTAAGCAAGACAGTCAATTGGTAATTTATGGCTTTTGTTAGTAATTTCTTTTTCTTTTTCTTTTTTTTACTGTAAAACAACAATTTTAATGCTGAGAAAACGTAATTGTTGTGGGCCCTATAAAAATTAATTGACAAAAGTAGTCTTATATGGAATGCGAATTTGAAAATTAAATAAAACACAAATAAGAACATTTTTACGATTTCTCTTCCACATACCGCCATGAAAAATACAATTACAAAGCTCATGAAAATTCGAACTACAATTTATTGAAATCCGTAATTCTAGATATGGCGTTATTAAAACATGTTTAAAACTGTGTATCACAGTTATCGGTTCAGTTAATAGGATTTAGTTTGAACCATAAATTCTCAGTTTAATTTCTAAAAATGTCCAATGTCGTGTTACCAAAGGTAGATTTATCACTTCGACTAACATAAAAATATTCCGTTGATTTATCGAGATTATTATAGTTCAAGCCAAAATCAACTTTTGTCAATTCCAGAATTTCTTATGTTTAACTTATTGTAACCAAATATTCTGATCATCATAACCAAAAATTTGATTTCAATTAAATAATTGCGATTGTTGTAACGAATCTTCAATGTTCCAATCTGCCATCGTTAGTTATTGTAACCGGTAACATCTTGTTCTCAGTGTTCCGTTTATAATTATTCTTCCCGTTTTGTTTTCTTTTTCTTTTTTTCTTTTATTTCAAGAGAAGTCACGTTGAAAATGGCCGATAACCCTAACAAGCGATTACTATTCACGTCGTTCACTTCCTACCCGAGCCGTGACAATTACAACCCACTCGTCGAGCCGAAAAAGCCCTATCGCGATCATCATTCTCACCTAGCCATACAAAACGGCCGAAATCTCGCCGGGCTTTCAATAAAACTATCACCTAAGCATCTCAGCGAAGGCTAAATAGCCTGACAAAGGGGCACCTTTGACGGGCGAGCCTTCCTGACTCATAACCTTTTGGCCGAAAATATCGCGCTCACGTAAAGCCGCTGCCGTTGGTGCCGACGGATTCGTGGCATCCTCCGTTGCGAACACTTGTGGGAATGCTCGCTCGTCTCGCATTATGTACACGACGCGCCATTATAATTCTCCGGCCGTGCGAAAGAGTAACTGTACAGGAACCCTTAAATAACCGAGCGCGTCTTATCCGGCGCATCGCGGACACCCCGCGCAAGGTGAAAACCGTGAAAACGAAGTGCCACGAAGAAGAAGCGTCACGCTGACAGCCTCCTGTCGTACAGGTGGCTCACAAAATTCTTATTAACTCGCCTCTCTCGTTCCTCCTTTTTATTTTTCCTTCCTTTTTTCCCCCCGTCGAGGATTTTTTTTTTGTTCGCTGCCGCGTGAATGCTGCCGTCTCGTGAGCAGCTTGTCGACGTGTCCGGTTGAAAAGGCACGATTGCGTCGTTAAAGAATAAGTTCAATTAAGAGGCAGAAGGGCGCCTCGAATAAATATTATAATTGCTACCACGACGTAATCTTTTTGTCCGCTGAATTTGTTTATGTTCTTCCGAAAAAGTGACGAAGACGGATCGACGGAATGATACGTGACGGAGCGGGAACAAACTTTATTAGTTCCTCTGAATTGAGCAGTAATTTTATACTTATACTTGACCGTGTTGGAAACTTAATAATTGTGTGTAATTTTCAATTTAATATTCATTACTTTTCACAATTTTATTTTGGTTATCAATTCGTTGCATTAAGGAAAATCGATATAACTGAGAGTGATAGAAGAGTGAATTATTCTCTCCCATAATGCTGACTACTATAAACATATGAATCATATTGTTGTTCTTATTTAATGAAGTAAAGAAATTTTGTTGATTTGACACAGTTCATTTATTTTGTAAATATTGACGAAATACTTTACCGGAATTATCACAAGTTTTGTTGATTTAACAAAATTATTTTCCGCGCGTACAATTACAATCAGTTAACATTATTTTATTAAATATGAAATTTCCACGTGAAAAGTGCCGTGACTATAAACAGAATAACTCCCCTGTCAAAACTACTAACTGCTTGCTAACTGGTATTTCAACGTTGAAACACCTTACAATGTATATTTTGGAGTTAAGATGTTAACAAGATGAACGCACAACCGTGTTATTAACGGTTACTGATGTGTAATATTTTCTTCAGCATGTAACTATTACTGTAATTGGTAGGATTTCTACCACGATTCGAACGATCCCTGGGTAGGTAAGGTCAGTTTTTTCGAAGTCGCGCCATTACCGCGTGAATATTTTCAGAAATAGCACGTCGGTTCGATGACGGTAATCTTTCGCAATTTAAATTCATAAGATCCTTTTTTTTTCCGCGTCGAAAATGTACACGGCAAAATTGAAACTGGTAAAATGTGACGAGTTGACTCGGATGTATTACCGCTTTAATTCGAGTAGAGTTCGAAAAGCTTCGACAAAATATTTTTATTCCACGTTTATGTGATAACTTTTTTTTATATCCCTTTTTTTGTCCGTGGAGTCCGTTTGGATGGCTTATTATAATCCGAATCATACGCACAGTGTTAAGTGGCTTCCACAGTAGCGCTGCTTTAATCGGATAGGTATACTGCGCCAAGTCGCCTAAGAACCTTTAATTAGTTTACAACAACACTAGTTTCTCATCTTGATGAATTTATTTCTAAATATACGCTCGATTAACTTTGACCACTTCTTCTTCCCCGGCGCTCATTGTTTTCGTTTCGCTTCAAACGCTCCAGTTGATATATGATCTCATTCTTTTTACTTATCTCGTAACTTATTTTTCAGATGACGAATGGTTCAAGTTCAACACCGCTCATGCAAATAATCGTATTATGATATATTTGTAATTCATTTTCTTCCACTAGTATTTGTTTCCTTTAATTTCGTTCAAGATTAATTTGATACGGAGCTTTAGGTTGGAATCAAAAATAATTCTTGGAAAATGAAGTTATATTTTTTAACAATTTAGAGGATTCGTTTGTCATATTTCCCTTTTATATTTCCATTTACTTGAATCAAATATTTGAATCGTTAAATTATATTTATATAATTTTTAAATAAATATTTTAACTTTTAACATTTGTATATGAAAAGCTATAACTCGAGATACATTGTAGACTGAATTTCACTGCAGCGTTTGTCAAGTGACATACATCAGCGACGTTTTTCTTGTTCCTTCAACATTGACCAAGACTGGGTGCAACACGCAAAGAGTTTTAAGAGGCTTCCCGTGCAATGTTGCACATACGTACGTGGGAATAAGGCTACTCTCATACTGATATCACGTGTGTTCTAGGTGCAATGGCAACTAATTTTTCAATTACAAACAGTTGAAGCGTTAAATAATGTCATACTTGATTAAAAGGAAAAAGAAATTTAAGAGTCTTGAATTTTTATCATTTTTCGCAAGAAATATAGTAAATGTAATAAAAAAAAAATAAATTATATAATTAGAAACGTTTTAAAGAGAAATCTCTAAGTGGCAGCAATTTACTTTTTAAAAGCTGGCTTAGCAATTAGTTAAAAATAAAGTGTCAGATTGTCGATCCGAGTGCGAAAATGAAGACTCTTGAGAAAATTAAGGTGATTGTTTAAAAAAAAATTGAAACATACCTCCGGGCACCCGGCTGCGTCGCTTAATTACGTTTCAAGTGTTGCGCAAGTCATTTATACATCGGAACCACCGAAGCTGGTCTTATTAGTGTCGACGCTCGCACGTACGCATGCATCGATGGGAGTCTATGCTCTATGCGAGTGGTCATTATTCGCTTTTTACCGTGGTTATTCAGCCGGCTTCTTAGCTGCGGGTTAACAGCTGTGCATTTCGCAGTTCGCACGCAGCTTGCGACAATGCAGTCGACGGATGTGTGCTGCGCCTTCTTCAAGAAGACACCTTGTCTGTCAATTATTGTTACTGCGGAAGCGGGGGCGGATTTCTTTCCCTTCTTTCGGGCCAATATTTATAATTTTGTAACCATTACAATGTAACAGGCTCGTGCGTTACTTGTTTCCAATAACACGTTCTCGTTATTCCTTCCATTCTCTTCTATTTTCTTTCTTTATTTCATTTTATTGAAAATGATATAAGGTTTTATATACAAAGTTTTCCTTAGGTTTAAATGAAAGATTATTCTATTGATTGTTAGCTTGTGATGAATTCTAAAAAAATTGAACTATAATAATTGGATAAAATATTAGTGTAACACTGGCATTTATTTTACAGTGCACAATTACAGCGATTTTGAATTGTTTACAAATAAATATAATTATACAATTAAAGAAACTTCAATTTGTTTGTGAAGATGTCCATTTTAATTGACTACATTTGTTTTCTACAATGTATAGTGTTGGCACTTTTCTTCAATAATTAACATCATTATAAATAATTTATTTAAAAGTAAATTTCAAATTTGTTAAATTTATTATTATGATTTTTAATATTGAATATATTTAAAGCTAATCTTGTATGCGCGATAGTAAAGCCATTTCTAACTGTACCTATTAATTAAATAATTTTCTATACGTATAACTTCCATATTCAAAAGCATAAGTAAACAATGTTTCACACAAATTGACTTTTTCTATAATTAGTACCTTTTTTTTTAAATCAGTTTCCACTTTCACGTAGAGCAAGTTGTTTTGAAATACACGTTGTGTGGTGTGCATTGTAATATATAATGTATTAATATCTTATTAAGTGAAAAGAAATTTTAACTTCACATAAATATTATATAAATAGCTTTAGTATAACGTTGTCAGTATAAGCCAAGAAACTATATTTCCCTACTGGCTTTTAATTGTAGACAATATTTGTTTGCAATTTATTATATTATTTCAGGTTGATTCAATTTTAGCTTGCACAAAAATGTTTAAGCATTATTACAATTTCAAACAGAAGACAATATAAATTTATTGTAGTTTAAGAAGAAATTTCGAAAAATACATTTCTGAAAAAGAGTACCGTTTTGATGTGAAAAGATTCGCTCGAAATAGACTTTCCTTTTTAATTACAACGAATTCTTCTCGGAAGGTTCTTTTTTTCTACAGGAATTTTGCATTCGCCCAAAAGGATATTATTCGAATGAAATGGTGATTTTTGTGTGTGTGTGTGGGGGGGGGGGGAATGTGAGGCGCGGGGTCGGATATCATTCCGTCATTCCGACCGGGGAACGGGGACGACTTTATGGCCGGGCTCATTGGCGATTCGAGATCATTGAAAGCGTCTGCCCGCGACTGCCGGAATCGATAGCACGTCGGCCGTTTCACACCCTAAGTGGCGCGGTGCCTCTGTTCTCCGGCGAACACAGCCTCGGCGATTTCGCACATACGATCACGCACGGCTCCAGCACCGAGGCAAAAGTCTGAATAAAAGATGAGATTCACACCGAGGCTTGTTGGCGCGGCTCTCTTTCGCTTTTTCTGTCGCCTTTCTGCGCGCGGATGCCGCCTACTCCGCTCGTCTCCGCAGGCTAATAAAGTGACTACGCCGGCGAGACACCGCGCGATCAGCACCTGCCAATGCCAATAAGGCCAATTTCAGTGCGCGAACGGAGAAACCCGTTCGCGTCGCTGGCACCGTTTGGCGGCATTGCGATAACTGCGCTGACAAAAATGGATCGCTCAATTAAGCCGCTCGGCGGCGACGTGGAAAATAGAGTTGTGCAATCGCGCCGACGGAAAATCCGCCGCCGTCTACGGCTACGGCCATCGGCTTTCCGTTTGGCGGTAAGACTTGGCAGGAGCGCGCTCACCGACGATCGGCTTCGTCGCGCGACCTTTCAGGAATTAAATCGTCGCATTTTTTGGCACGGCCAATTTTTCCGCGTAACAAAGTTTTCGACGTCGAAGTTGCTGATATCTGGTTTCCGTTGAGTTTCGGGCAAATGGATCGTACACTAGGAAAAATAATGGTCGAATTGTTGTTCTGAAATTGATTGCAGGATTGTT
Organism: Leptoteleia sp. ZL-2020; assembly: GCA_022817305.1. Classification (NCBI taxonomy): domain Eukaryota; kingdom Metazoa; phylum Arthropoda; class Insecta; order Hymenoptera; family Scelionidae; genus Leptoteleia; species Leptoteleia sp. ZL-2020. The sequence goes on from JABFPN010003676.1 coordinate 16,441, forward strand.
ATCAGGTTGTGGATATCAAGTAGTGATGATTAATTTTATTTCGGCAAAGTTAAGGAATCCGAAATCCGATGAATTTGGAATGTTACACGCACACTGTAAAAACAGGCGTTCTTCAAGCGTTCCGAAAAGAACGGGAACGGCAATAAAACGTTCTGAAAAAAATTAAAGCGTTCTCCACAGAACACTTGCACACCAAACGTTCTGGAGAGAACGTTAGATGCGTTTTCAATATTTTGGAACGTGTTGAAACGTTCCATAAAATAGAACGGATAATTCAGAACGGATAATGTGTTCTGTACGGAACGTTTCATGTAAAAAAGAACGTTTTCATTATCAAACGTTCCAGATGTCGGAACGCAAAGACTGCGAAGAACGTTTAGGTTTTTGACATTGTAATTATTTATATTCACATAATCATTAGAATTAAGTTTCTCCGATATATATAAATATTTAAATATAAAAATATAAAATTCATTTAAAATTGTCAATACGAAATAAATTTAATAATTTATTTTAAATAAAAAATTAAAAATAATAATAACAAAAAATATATGAAAAAGTATTATTTATTTTCATTAAAATTAAACTATCTATTAATTCAAAAATATATAAAGGAATAAAAATGAAATGATTACATTTCAATAACTAAAATATCGTACAGTCCACATTGCAAATGTTTTCTTATGATCGAAATTTGAAACACACTTAACCTAACCTCTTACGTTCACATGGTTGATGCCGCGTGCGTGAACTTGGCACGTTTGTTTTGTGTCGTGAAACATTAAAATGTATAAAACAAAATAATGGGCCAATAATATTAATACATAATAAAACTTATATACATTGATTTTAATATCATATTAATATAGAC
>JABFPN010003677.1:0-17311 GCA_022817305.1 Leptoteleia sp. ZL-2020
GGTTAAGATTTTTAACAAACTGTTCGATAATTCTTATTACATTTATTGCTTCGTCACTACTTTCTCATACAGTTTGATAAATTTTTGCGACATCTGAATAATTTTTCTACTAACATTTTTCGCCGTGTGGAAGACATAGAGAACACATTACTACATTATTTTTCTCAGTGTGAGCTATCAATTGACAATGCTTTGATTTCACCACAATAAAGCTGGCAATAATGATATACAAATTTCACTCTGTAATACAGTTTACAAAAAACTTAAAAAATTTAACAAAATAATTAATAAAGATTAATAGACAATTCAACATGTTGTATTCACTAAACAATAATTTTTGCTCTTGAAGAAGGAATCTTTCAATATTTTAAATGTAAACGAAATGATTTAACATGATGAATATTGATAAGAAAAGATTCCACAACAGATTGTAAAAGTAAACAGCCGAAAATTCGACTGAATAGAACGTGACGGTTGTTGGTCGCGCGAGCGATCTTGTGGGTGTGATCAATCCCGTGGGCTTTTAGGTGTCAAACCCACGTGGGCCGCCCACGCTGCCTAGATATACGACTACAGCCAGGTAAGAAAGGAGGTACGTGGAAAGAAAAAACTGCTGGGAGAAACGAGAAGAAATGAAACGCGCGCCGCTTGCGACGTGTGTCTCAGATAAAACGACCCGCGGCGCATAAACATACATCTTGTATTAACGTGTCAAAACGATGCACGCAAAAATGACTGCAACGCAAATTGTCGTGGCCTTTGTCATTTCGATACAAGATTTATTCGCGAGGATTTATTGCCGGACAGGTACTTTGAGTAAAGTACACGATTTGTTTGCGATTAGAGCACTTTCTTGTACAGATTCAATATCAAACTCGTGATTTCTTTTAATAATATTACAAGATTAAAGCAAAGTAAATTAAATAAATCAAAACTCTTTTGGATCTAAACATTTTAGCGGCGAGAGAAAAATATGACTTTACATCGAGGGAAATTTATTAGCAGTTGCTATTGTATTTTATAAAAACTAAGGTATATGTGTGCATTCATATTTTTCATATGAATACATGTATAGTATTTCTTATAACATAAAATAGTATGTTAATAGAAACATTAAAAAGAAATATTATCTTTGATTAGAATTAGAATGTTTACATCACAAATATCCGTAACTGGCACTGGTTTACATATTCTATTCCTTGACAACAAAACTTTTTCTAATATTATTTTAGAATGTATTAAAGTTTTTTCAACAAATTTCTTACCACATTATAAACAGTATTACAAAAACACACATATTACCGAGTTATTATAATATGTAGTAACAACTACTTGTAAATATCCTTTAGTGTGCTAGTTGAAAAGAAAAACATTGTCAAACAAAAACAAGCGTTTGTTTTCGCAAATGAATGATGAAGTAAAATATAATCGATTCAATGATTAATTCGGTTTGTAAATATGAGACAGACATGAACATAACATATACTAAATCATAGGAAACATAACTGCAACTCGCATAAATGTGATTTATTTGTAGGTAAAATTTACAAGCGACCCCATAAGTCTCGCGGCTTTTTTTTTAGAATTCTGAAGTGTAATATATAAAAGATCGAAGGTTATCGGTGATAGAAACGTGTTTTGTTATAGATTATATTGATCAGAAAAGCGATGTTGAAATGTAAGTCGTAAGCTTTGATGGGGAGAAAGATACTTTGCCGAGAAAAAAGAAATCGAAAGGTTGAAAAAGTAAGACGGGACGTGGAGCACGTGGGTGTAATGTATAGTGGTGACTTTTCAAAAGACCTTTTTCCATATTGTATAATAATGCAATTACTTTATAGTTAACAAAATCCAGTGGTGTTTCCTTTTTTCAAGACATAATATACGACTCATAAACTGGACAATAAAATGAAGTGGTACTTCGCTGAGTAAATGTAAATACTTTCTGGGGGGGGGGGGAGCGATGACAAATTTATCGCCCGTTTTACTCGTGAAATTAAAGAATAGTACAAATTAATATATTTATTATTATAATTCTTTTAACATTCATATATCGACAATGGCATGGCTATAAATAAGAGACGAAGATTTAAGGAAATGTGGAAAAGAAAACATGTTAATGATGGCGATAAAGCGATAGTCCGTTTAAATCCCACATTATCTGTGTGTTGTCTTTCTGTTTCTTAACTTGATATTCGTGAAAATAGACGATTCACTTGGGAATATATGGGTTTAAAATAGAGAAAAAAGGAAAAAAAATGAATGAGACGAAAATACACCAGTGAACGATGCACAAGACCATTAACAACGGGAATTGTGATTTTTCAAAAATAGAATGTAGTTCACATGAAAATAGATCCCTATATTAAGTTAAAAATAAGATTGACAACTTTTTCTACGCCATGATTTTGTACAGTCAAATAACCATATGTACTACAATAAAAATCTCTCGCGTATTCTTAATAATTACAAAATAATATAAAATTTGTTGCTATACCACAGGAAAAATGTTATTACATTAGTATAATAATTGCTTGAACATCATAGACAATATTTTTCCAACGTCAAAAGATTTCAAATGTTTGATACAACTTTTTCTCAATGCATTTAAAACATGTCTTTATGTATCAAATAAATTACCTACTTCCAAATAAACACACATAAACAGGAATTAGTCGCAATATATAATTATGTTGATTATAAATTTAAATATATAATTATGTAAATATCTAAATGTCTCATGATTAAAGTAAAAGTGAATTTATATTAATCAAATTTATTGAATATTACAAACGGAAGTTTAAAATTTATAACTGTAAGCACATAAATTGTTTGACAATTTCAACTCTCTGATTTTTTATTATTTATCAGTTAAATCAAGTTAAGACAATAATTTTTTAGAAGCTATTTCCCAATTATTACAAGACGTGTGAAATGCTAGTGTTATGTTACACTAAAATCGGAAATGAACAGCTAAATTAAATTTCACGAGCGACGCATATGGGTTTGTTTGTAAACCGAAATAAAAATGTATAAAGTGAGAGTTCTAAAAGACGACACATTTTGAACGTCAAATATCGTTGTTTTAAATTCAAATATAAAAGACGCCTTAGAATGTATAATATATTTTCGGGTCCAGTATTTTAATTGCAGTCAAGAAGCAAAAGACGTTGTCACTTGGAATAGTCGTGCCGAGTGCGATTAAAAATACGAGCTTTCCTACGAGACGACTGCGCGAATTCGCAAAGCCGAAAAAAAAAGAGAAACATAAAAAAGCAAGGAGAAGCGCGTGATATATATTTTGTCTGATTCGGCCACTTAAATTTATTTTTTCTCAGCAGACGAAGCACGATGGTGTTTCGCTACTTCCTGAATTAGTGGGTGGTCGGTACCTTTTTATCTTTCACCTATACTTACAAAAAAAAATCGCTTATTCAACATGTCGCAAAGGAATTTGATATTACATTCAACAAAAACGGATTGAGAAACCTTTCGTTTCTCAATTTGTTTGAAACACGGGCAGACTTTTAGAGTCGTAGGTGTGAGGTTGCGTGGGATTTTTTGGTCAATGCGATCAATAAAAATGACATTTAGGGATTAGTCCCATACACTGATTATAAAGTGCTTAAGAAATACCTACGGTCGAATCATGTTTTGACATTCAAACGAACTATGAATGATAATTTTCTCCCGCTAAAATCAGCATCCCAAAATTGCGTATTACATCATTTTATGTTACAGGGAATTCGCAAGTTTTCGTGTGTAGAAATGATTTTGATCTGGAAAAAAAATATGTACCCTAGTAAAAATTGAAATTGGGCTGAAGTGTGGCCATGATCAGGGAGCCACATTACCAGATGAGGTACTTATCAGGCATCCACATTATGTACTTTTCGGTGTGTAACGGTAGGCATTCGTGTGGCTATAATAAGGATATCAAAAGTGGGACCCTTATCGAGACCTAATTATAACCTTATAAGGAAATACTTATAGGAATGTATTTATGGAACCACATGAAATCTTAAGCAGTAAATAATATTACTACATTTTAATCATTTCAACTGGTAATTAAAATACGATAAAAATGTAAAAAGTCAAGTACGTCTTTCAACTACTTGAATAAGATAATTTTATGTATGTCTAATCTCATATATTAATAAAAATAAACTTTGAAATTAAAATTCTGTTATAAAATCGTACAATGATCATGCATTGTAGTTTTATAATTCGAACCAATGTGAATTGTTATTCCTCAAGTGTTTTGAATAATACGTTATATGGCTGCATTGTGGTTCTCTTATCATGCCCTTAATAGATTTTTAGATTATAGCCATATAAAGATGACCTAAGCTGGGCCTGAGTTGGTTCACAGCTTACAATAATTTTTTTTTCATTTTTAAATGTGGTTTACGAATGATATACTGATTATGCCCTGATCAGTCTATATAATCGGAGCCTTGTAAATAAAACTTGGTTAGGCCCCGAGATGGCATGCCGCTTAAGTGGCGTGCCCTATCAGGACCATAAAGAAGCCCACCGTTACACACTTATTGCCGCCTACTCAGAATACCACGTTAGGCTCTGATATGGCTATAATCTGGTATCCTCTTATAATGTATGCCACAGAAAACCCCTATAATGGCCACACTTATGATGTAGCACGCCTCATCAGATTTTTACTAGGGTAATTATTCAATCGACTTGAAAGTTAGTTGTTCTGTTATTCAATCAAATATGTAGACAGAAAAAAAGTATGAAGTGAACTATTAAATTTCTATTTAAATTAGATATATTGTTTGGCTATCATTAACATAAGTAGAAATTATAATTATCTCAACCAAACAAGTTTTTTTTATTTATTTTTACTTACCCGTATTTTCATGAACATTAATACTTCACTATTATTAACAATGAATTGCAAAAACTTTCCGCATTTGCGAATAAACCAACGCTGCTTTATTTGTTCGTATTGCAACAGCAGTTTTTGTGGGTCTTGCCAACAAATTTGCTAATTGGCATTCTCGCCGAATAGCAAACGATATTTATTAGTTGTCGGGTTGATTTTGCGAGTATGCATTTCCCTCCATTGTTTGTTAATGGCATGATTGGGATCGCTGAACGATGCATTCCTATAGATATAATAACGTGCACCTTTTAAATATAATTAATACATAATTAATTTATCTAATACTCGAATTCCATACTTTTACACTAAGAAGAAAGTTGGTTAATAAATCATTATATAATACAATTAAAAAAAAATACCAATCTTAAAAAAACCTTTTATTGAATTTTAAATTAACTTGTTAATAGTATTAGGTTCATTTTTTATTATAAATTTAATTTATTCAACAACTGCTTTATTATAACATATAACTATAACTCCATAAAATTCGATCACATTTAGAAAAGCACATTTCAGTTGCCAACGAATAATAGAACAAATTCAGTTATGAGCAGCTCTATTGCACAGTCTCTCTGCGGTAAAAAGGCGTCACGGGAAAGTAAACAAGAACCGCGCGAATCGCTTATGTCTTCTTTTTGCGATAAATAATTATACGGCGCTTTTACAATTGGCTTTACGAAACCCTGCGGCTGTTTCTAGGCAGTTACAACGGGGCGAAAAAAAGATGGAGAAGGCTGTCGCGCAACCGCGAGAGAAGAAAAGACGTTCGCTCGCAGTTTGATTCGTCGATCGCGCGATAGGCATATCATGCGAGCGCTAACGCACTTGCGACATACGACCGACACACAAGCGCACACGTGCGTAAGCCGGCATGTGTTTAACTCGCACGTATTACACATGTACGACGTGTGTTTAATGCGACGTGTGTTTAACTCGCTCCGCCCTGTGGCCACGCCTCTATTATTATTCGCGTTAAATAATCGGATTACTCGAAACGCGAAGCTTTTCAAAATTCACTCAACATCCAATCGTACCAATTACCGTCCAATTTTCCAAAACCAATTTTCTCCCAATTTTATCTATATCTTCTTCTCACATCGACTTTATTCCGTAATTAACTTTTTTTTTCAATAAAATACACCAAGAATGGTTTTTGAATTGATTGTCGATAAAAAAACAAAAAAGTACAATTCTTTTTATTCCAAAGCATAAACATCATTACACTCTATATTGTTACAATTACCACCATTTTGCTCGGTGTATCCATACTTAATATATTAAAAAGAGCGAGCACCCTTACATTCTGACTGATGGTATAAATTATCGGCATTGGAATCATTATTCTTCAATTGTAATACAACGTAATAAACGTCAATAAATGTTTTGCACATTCTGCTCTGATCAATTGTATTTATTATTGCTTTATGATACAGTTAAGTGACATTACACACATAAAATGATTTAATCACCCGGCTTATATTGAAGAGTCCGATGATTTTAAAATATCAATTTGAAAAAAATATCAGTGTCATATTGTATCAGTCTCATTCATCGTATCGATAAATCACAATCTAGCGCTATTCAATCGTTTTTTGGGTCAGCGAGTGTCATGTGAAATCGCAAAGGTCTCTTCTTCTTGCTCGAAATACTTTATTTGATGACACCACATTTCACAAAAAAAAATGTAAATAACAAGAAGCCGTTAAATGAAATACAACAATCGTGTAGAACAATAAAACTTCAACACACTTTTAATAGAATGACTGAACCACATTAATTAAATTTATTGTAAAATTTGAATCAATTATATAATAATATTTTAAATAATATTAACATTTTCAATTTATTAATTAATACCAGAAAAATAACTGTGTAGAACTGAAAAAAAGCTGGAACTATGAAAGATACGTACGAGAGATTTGAGATATGCGGAAGATTTGAAAACAAAATTGTCCCTCAGGTGAAATCAAATATAAAATATTATTAACGTTATAGCAATTATTATAAAAGGTGTTACAACGGCGTAACTATACAGCAGTCCAAATGCTAGTATAAATTTATCTTGAGGGTTCTTGCCAAAATCTTTGTACTAATGTCACATATGTCTGCGTTGTAAATCATACTGACTATTAAAACGCATGGTGCATCAACGATACCTGTCATTCTATAACTTCAAAATGTACAATTTACCACTTTGTTGTTAGCAAAATTCTAAAAGTCCGCATTAAAGAATTAAACGCAATTCTATTTCACACGACAATATGGCACGATTTAAAATTATTCACACTTTTAAATGAGGTTCGATAAATTAATAAGGACAACAAAATTGAATGAGATGGAGTAGAATGTGATGATCTGTTGTTACGCTTAATTGTTCGTGAATTTGTTGGTAAAAAGATTATTTTGAGAACTATAAATTAGTCATGGAGAGGATTAGATCTTAATTAAAGCTGCATCCATCGAAAGATACATGATGGTTTTAAGAAATGTGAAGTGAAAGAAAGCAAATGAAATGGGGGAAGGGAAAAAATTAAGTGGAAAGAAGCGGAGGAGCGCTGGAGAGTAAAGACAACGTTTTTTAGAGTGACGTCTGCTTATCTCCGTCTCCTTCTTTCGCGCTATCCTCGCCCGCTTTATTTATACCCGAAGCTCCACATTATTGGATCACACCCGCACTGTATAAACGTGTCTCGTGCGTACATGTCTTTCCATTTCGTTCAATGCAATTCGATGGAATCGCGCCTGAAATAGGGCGACAGCGAAACGGTCCATCTGTCCTTCGCTTCTTTTCCTCACTCCACTTATCTTCCGCCTATTCGTAATTATTGTCGCGCGTATTCTTTTTTCCCTCTTTCGCACTTATTCTCGCCAACTTAATTCGTCTTCAAAAATACCTTTGCGCCGTGAAAAAACAATATAAGAGACGCGACTGCAGGAGGAACACTTTTATTTGACAAATCTCTTCTTTTATTAAAAACGGTGTGGCGAAAAACAAGTTTTAAACTTAGAATTAAGAACTGGAGGAAGAAAATGGAATGCATTGGGCAGTAAAAGAAATTTATTAATATTTGATAATAACTCTGGAGTAATAAAATAATATTTCATGTATAATACACTGAGAATAATTATATAATAAAACTTACTATATTATTTAATAATCCACGGACAGGTGTGTACTTATGACAGAATTTATTAATAAATATAGTTACAATTATCATTTATGTAATATAATTTATTATATAATTTGATAAATTTTATCATATGTGCACACCCGTCCGCCAGTTATTATATAATTTTTCTCAGTGTACATTTTGTTTTTGTAATTTTCTTACCAAATTTGTTTAGCAATTTATGTCGTGTGAAGTTAAATACTGATTACAAAATTTTGTCCATTTAAATTATGGTGAAAAATGTACAAGGATTTTGAAAATGTCCAGACAAGCAACATGGGAAAGTAAAAATGGCAAATACGTGAATATCTCGCGCGCGAATTTGCATTTAACGCATTGAACCGATACTGCACTTAAATTGCGCGCTAAACGTTCAAAGTAGTTTCCGCATTTTCTTCGAGTTCCTATGATGCACTAACCGAAGAAGAACATTTCGCAGTATCTTTCTGTATTTTTATACAAATGCAATAAAATTGCAGGAAAAGATATAAATTCCATTTCGTGATTATTTATTTATTTACATTTTACTTTCGATTTCATTAAAACAACTTTTCATTTGTTTTTTATATACACATCAACATTGATTTTCCATCGTTTTACAAAAAACAACATTATTCATTAATTTGTATCACATTTTTTTCAAATTCTGTAATTGCTTTCGTTCGTAATTGAGTATTTAATTCAATATAGATTTTCAATCATGAAGAATGTTATAAAGATGCAAAAATTGATGTTTGAATTGTGATTTGTTTGATTTGCAATGAAAATGACAGACTTTATTATTCAGATTGCAGGTTTTACAATTCTCTGTTCTAAGTGCACCGAAGAAATAAGCATTATGTAAATAAAGTAAGGTGCATAATTACAGTGCAATTTTACACAGTCGCGCAAATGTTATACTGATTTCCGTATAATTTGCGTTTGTTGATTGCGTAGTAACTTTTGATTTTCAAAGGCAAAAACACTAAATTGATTTTAACTACACAAATTGCCATTGGAAATGTATTACATCAAACAAACGTGTATAAAATGTAAACGAAACTTAATCCTAGTAATTAATAGCTCTGATTCTATTGTAGTTACAGAAGTTAATCAAAATTATTATTATAACAAATTATTACTATATAAAATTGCTAGAAAACTACGCAAAATGATTGCGCAATTACTAAGAAATTCGACATCGAGGTATTTAAAAGCAAATTATTCCTAGCAAACGATCATTGAGACAGCAATATTAATTGTCAAATTTAAAAGTTCTGTACTGGACACTTTTCTTTTCTTTTTCTGCCTTTCTTCTTTTTCTTGAAAGGGCATAAAGTTGAAGACAAAACAGAAAGAGAGAGAAGAATGGACACGAAGGGAAAAAAGAGAAAAGAGAGGGGGAGAGAACTCGATTCAGTATTTGACGCAGCGTCGTAATGGTTACAAGGTTTACCGGATCGTTATAAAGAGAATTTCGAGATCAATTACCGAAGATTAACGAATACAAATAGTTGATGATCTCATGCATATGAATCAAATTGCCATCCGATGGCGGTAATTTTTGTCGCCCAACCATAGAACGAGTTGAATTCAAAAATTTTGTTTTGGTGCGATGAAACTTGTCAAGTTTGATATTAAGACGCTGCTGTCTTAATTATGTTATTGAGCTCTAAGCGCCATAAGCGAAGATAATAAATTAGATACTTTTAGGGATCGTTGATGTTTATTTTATTTTATTTAATAGTGACAGAAATCAGTTATTATTATTATTATAAAGTTTTTTCAGAGATATTGCCAAGTTTAATGAAAAGTGTTTCGAGTTTTACGATGACTTTTTTCTCAGTGCAACTCGTGCCTCTTTGGTCGTTATCATCTTTCTTTTATGCAGCAAAAGAGCGTTTATCTTTTTCCGCTTTTTTCGTCTCTTCCTTTGCCAGTTCTGTTCGTGAAACCCTCCTGCACCGTTCATTCATTCTTAATAGCATTTTATCATCATAACTTTCTGAACTGATTGAACCCAATGTAATTGATATCCTACCACTTTATCGTCGTAATTTTAGTTTTAAATCAGTCAGTTTAAATTTTTGATTATTTAATTTGCGTTGATTTGAAAAAATTGTTGCCGTGTATTTTCGATAAGAATTACAAGGAATGAAAAAATATGATTAAAATGAGTAACGATGAACGTAACAATATAACGCATATTTGATGTGACAAGAGCACTGTCGCAATTCCTGGGGCGATTGGAATATACGCGTGCAATCGCATAGTCAGGTACAAATTAACACACAAAAGAGTTGTGGATATAAATACGTGGCGCAGAGGGTTGCATAAATTGAAAGTCAAGAGAAAAGGAGAACGAGGATGGTAAGGAGAAGGCGAAGAAGGGCGAGCAGCGGGAGGAGAAAAAAAGCGTACAAAAGTAATCGAATGCGCCCTGTGTAATCTGTATTCAAAACGAGCGCAATCCAATGCGCGGAAGAAATGCGTGCCAACCAAATGAGTGGTTTGCGTAGGTCGCCGCAAATGCTACCGTGCGTCCAGACACGTGCCCACAATTGTTGACATTGTTTTCAGCAAAAATGACGTTTTTAATTATTATTATTTTTTAATAATTAAATGTACTTTCTTAATTAATTAATAATTAAAAAATGCCTTTCGAAAATGGATCATAAATTATACCAATTAAATCCGATTTTAGTTTTAATTGGAAGTATACATAAGTGTCCACAATTTTTAATAAAAAGTTTGGTATTCATGACGAAAAAAATATATCTAAAGGTAACTGTTCAAATTCCATGTCTTCGTACACTTTCAGTCTTTCACGGCGTCGTTTGTTTTCAGTCAGTTTACTTTATTTTAGATAGTAAAACAATCTAAAATAATCACGCGTATGTTCATTTTTCTATACTTATTATAGGTACTAATAATATACAATTATTAGTAAGAGTTAAAATATTCATTGACTGATCGTTACTTTTTTTCAGTGACAAAGTTTGTTTTTCATTGAAAAAATGTTCACGCACAAGCGTTCATTATTCTTTTTAAAATACAAGTTAAAAACATTTACATATAAATACTAACTAAATGTTGAATATTTTTTGTTGCAGCTTTGAAGATGAAATTATTGCTTAGGAGGCCTATAAATCAATTGGTTGCACAGGGTATCATGCCGCGTAAGTTTCTATTTTAAATTTCAATTAAATTTGAATTACATTTTGAATCGTACCTAAATTTATAACAAAAAATTTAAATATTAATATCTTTATCATTAACATAAAGCTAAAATGTTGTTACGCTTCAATATTCAATTATCATACTGAAATAGAATTCTAGAAAATAAAGTAAGATTAATTAACATTTAATTTCAATTGAACAAATTACAAACAAAAACAATATTGACAGATATAAACAATACTATTCTTATGCCCTTAGGCTGTATAAAGAAATATTAGTGTTTTTTTTTTATTTCGTTAATTTTACCAAATTTCAAAAACATTTCATTCTTCAGTCTCACTGAAAAAGTGACAAGAATATTAGTATACTTATCTAAATCAACATAAATGTGATTGTTGGATCTAGCTTATAGAAAGTATATACATTTCAGAAAGAGTAATACTCAAGTAAGTGCATTTATTTAAAGTACTATTAATAATCAATTGTTATAGCTTTGAAAACGCCGCAAGCGTTCCACGAACAAAGAAAGCAGCTTGAACGAGCAAAAACTGGTGACTTATTGAAGGCAAAAATCCAGCAAAGGCCCAGAAGAGACGAGCTTGTTCGCCAACATATTTTGGAAGATGTTGGTCATGTGGATCCAAGTTTAGCCGAGAGGCAGCGAATGCTGAAAAAGGCTCGTTTAGCAGACCAGCTAAATGACCAACTCAGTCATCGGCCCGGACCCCTCGAGCTTATTCAGAAGAATATTCTTCACACCGAGGAACCCATTGAGAGGGCGGTCAAAGGTACGTACAGTTCCTTTCTTCGGCAATTTATCATGGAAAACACGATGCTTCGACACTTGTTTTTGGTCCCTTTTAATTCAATCATTTCAACTTTAAACTATTTAACATAACTTATCGTACTCCCTCGATCGCATTAATCATTCGGAAAGATGCGTTTTAATTTGTTCGTTTAAATGTTAAACATAATTCATTTCCTCGTGAACTGACGTGACATTTTATTTACGCTGATAAAATATATAAAATTTTTACCGACATTTTAAATATATCATGAAATGAATTATTTTTATTCTTTTATTTATTTATAATTACAAGCCATTATATTCAAAGAAATAAAGTAAAAAATAACAGCGCAATACACTATAATAAGAAAGGGCAATTTGAGAACTATACAAATTAATAATTTACAAATGTAATTACAATAATGACTCAATTTTCACGAGTGTATAATTATAAGAATTTGAAATTTATATAACATATGCATAGAAAAATTCATTAGCGTTGAATATTTATTGAAAGTGTATGTTTTTAATATTTAGAGGGTCAGATCCCCTTCAAAGCAACGTGCGAGGGTCAGATAACGAAACCCCAGCATCCAGACCATTACATTACTTTCGAGGATGATTCTCAAAGTTCTGGTGGTGCGCCTTCTCCTCCGGTGGCATCCTCCCGTACTGATGTTTTAGAGACAGCGGCAGCCTCAGCTGGAATAGTTACCGTATCCTTAAGTATCCCGACGACAGAAGGTGCCGTAGTCGTAACCTCAACGTCGCCCGTATTCCAACAAGCATCCTCCGAACCTAGGATACAAACGTACGCGGAATTATGTAATTCCATCGTTGGAAATCAGCAACAGTCACAACAAGATAATGTACAACAAAGCCAAGCAAATCAGCAACATGTGTCTTCACAGGTTCGATTATTAATTACTTAACATATTTCTTATTTATAAATAAATTAATGGATATAAATTATATAAAGCAATTAAAAATATACATTCAAGTTTGTACTTTGATATCTATGGTAAATACTTTCTTATATATGTTAAAAGAAATCTCAATTAGTCAATTAGTTAATATAATTTACAGTAACTAACTCTTCCAGCAAAAATGCGTAGTATTTTTGCATAGTAAATACAACATAATTTTAATAATAATAATAATATATTTAATTGGTTATAATTTTAGGCCAATCATTCAAATGGTGCTTCAGCCACAACCACGTTACTTCCACTAGCGCCGGCGCCAAGTCCCATGTCTTTGGGTTCAACTACTTCGAGTCTTAGTCCACTCTCGAATATTTCTATAGCATCTCCACCGGCTCCCCCTCCAGCTGCTATTACGCCGAGACCTCAGCTGAGTCCGATTGTGTCCTCGACTTGTCAGAAAAGTGATGCACCTGGCAAAGACAAAAATCGAAAAAAGTCAAAAAGCAAAAGTCAACCTAAGACACGTACAATTAAATTCCACGAATACAAGGTAATTAAGAGTTTAATATTATCGTAAAATCAAAGAAAACAGTAAAAATTTAATTTCCCTTCATTAACAATAATATCTTGTACTGTAGGGTCCACCGAACGCCCAAAAGACATCTATCTCTTCCATAGGACTTGGCACTTCTGCATCCAGTGAAACTAGTTATGATATACTATTACATCAGCAACAAATTTTACTTCAATGGCAATTGCAATCGCAATATAAAGTAAGATTATTTAAAAAACGCTCTGTAAGTTTTCCAAGCTTTTTAATATAACTTTAATATAATTTTAACTTAACTTAAAAGATCGCTTTTAACAACAGTTTTGACAGATTAATGTTTCTTTTTAATCTCTTTACCATTGTTTAACGTATATATTGTTGAAATTATTTTTCAAAGATCAAATTAAAAAAGTAAATTTTTTAGTTTTAAAAAGCCAAGCTAACTCACAATGTAATAGAACTGTTGTATAACAATTATTTTTTAGGCCTTAAATTAATTTAACGACTATTGCCTATTACGTATGTTCAATCTCATCATCCACAATAATACTTAATATTTATTAATTCTTCATGTATTAAATTCCAATAGCTTCGAAAATAAAATAACGCAAATAAAATGTGATTACATATCTAACAAGTAATGCATAGGTGCCATAACAACGTGTGTTTAATAATATTTTTCAGTTTCCTCAAATGATACTCCCTGCTTCACAGAAGCCTCTATCGTTGTCAAATAGCAACATAAGCGATTCAAGCAGCCTGAGCGTTCCAAGCCCAGCTTCATCAAATTCCTCAAACAATCTTTCGGAACAGCCACCTTTAAGGCCGTTAGGAAAATTGGAAGATATGAAAGGTAATTTTGTATATTAAATTAGGTATAAAATATGTTATTATTTAAATTCAATTTGCAAGTAATAAATGAATATTTTATATAGTGAGTGATCTCAAAGTGGAACTAAAACGACGGAATCTTCCTGTATCCGGTTCCAAACCTCAACTTATTGAACGGCTAAAACCTTTCACGGAATCGTCAAGTAGTAATTCATCGAATTCGAATGGGCCTCATGTAACACAAATGGGCCACATACTGATGGACACTCCAGGACCGATGATTTCCGATGAATCTAGTTTACAAGCCAAAAGTCCGGCATTAATGGTTAAAGATGAGCCAAACAGTCCAAGAATGGATTCCCCTCACGGCAGTGATAATGATGATCCATCAAGTCCACCAGGTACCATTAAAATTTTTAAATATAAGATTTAGGAAAACTTTTAAATGAAAAATTAATTCTAAAATTAGAAACAGTATATTTAGCTTGATCATAATATTGGTCATGTACAATTTAATCATTTTAGAATTTTAGAATATTTCAACTGATAATTAGTTAATAATGCTTAGTATTTTATAACTACAAATGCTACAAATTGTTAATAACAATACAAAATTAATTCATTTGGCAACAGTGATTGTGAGTTTATTAAACATAGTTGCTGTTTCAGGCGATGATATCATCAAAGAGCAACAAAAAAGAATCGAAGAGTTGCAGCGTGAACTGTACAAATCTAAACAACAATTGCAACAAATTCGACAGACACAACCTACCACAGTGCGTTCTGAAAAGCTGGTTCTCCAGCAACATATTCAGAATAAAAGACAACAACAAAAACTCGCGTTGCACGTCCAGCATCTTCACGAGTTACAGGCACAGCAACAGCAGAGTCAGCAGCAACAACAACAACAACATCAAAACCAACAAAGCAACAATGCTCAGCAGGCGCAACAACAGCATCCTAATTTGCAGCAAATTAACGCCAAGGCAAATTTAGCTGCATTCCTCCAAACTCATCCAAATAATGGAACGACAACAGCCATACTCGATTCTGCAACGTTGACTGCAATCAACAATAAGAAGAATCAAAATAAGAGTAACACCACTGTACAGTTACCCGCTGCAATTGTCCTGAATTTGGCTCGAACGACCAAATTGAATGGTTCCATTTTAGGTGCTTTAGTGGCCCAGGCTCAACAGTCTCATCATCAGCCGACTGAGGAGGTGAAACCACCACCTCCGCCTCAATATGATGAAACTGCTAAATTATTAAAAGTATGAAAACACTACATTCGTGTTATATTACAAATTTATTATCAATTTCAAACTCAAATTGTTTATATATTTCATTAAAATCTAAAATATCACTTTCTTTGAAAAGTATGTAAATTCTTTGAAAAGAGATGTATGCTAAATTCCAGTAAAATAGACTTTGAACCTTATGACAACTCTCTACCTGTTATCTTCTGCTCTTTAAGGCGCTTTATCCGATTGATAAAAATTACTTATCTATTTATCAATGAATATAACCTATTAACTTTCAACTTCATTTTTCAACAACTAATAATTTTGTATTTAAATTGCAGCAAACTTTAATGCTAGATGAAATTCATTTATTTTTTTAAAAAAAAATTTAAATACATTGCTTTTAAAACTTACATCTATTTATATAATTTATTATGGTAATTGTATACAATACTACTCCCCCCCCCCCCAATGTGGGTTTTTAATGAGTGAAATCGATGCGTTTTTTAACGCTGATTGCAACAAAAAAAAGAATTGAAGGTCGCTCTCTTACCGTTCAAAAGATATGGCCAAAAAACTAAACGGTCCCTGGGAGCGCGTCTGGGTAGAGTTGGACGCACTGTATCGCTCATAACTCTGAAAGTATCGACTTTAGGGATATGCTCCAAAGGACCAAAAGTGCTCCCAACGATGTCCTGGATCTGGTATGTTAGTTTAGTTAGATTTAGATGAATTTTAATAAAATAAATGGCGGTGAGGCGTAACACACAAAAGTTGAACAAATCGGATAAATCTGTTTCTTTAAAATCTAACTAAACTAACGATACAGGTTCAGGACATCGTTGCAAGTAATATTGGTCCTTTGGAGCACTAACCTTAAGTTGATATTTTCGGAGATATCCTCTTCTTCTTCCTCTTCTTCTACTTCATCTTCTTCTTCTTCTTCTTTATTTCTATCATATATATATAATAGTCTAACATATAATAATCTAGAAAGCAGGAGTGAAGATCAATTCTTCCTCATCTTCATCTGCATCTTCCCTAGTAAAAATCAAACATATATGGTCATATATGGATTAAGAAAAACATATATGTTCATATATGCATTACGAAAAAAACATATATGTTCATATATGTTTTTTCTTAATCCATATATGACCATATGTTTTTTTCGTAATCCATATATGAACATATATGTTTTTCTTAATCCATATATGACCATATATGTTTTTTCTTAATCCATATATGACCACATATGTTTGATTTTTACTAGGGTTGTTCTTGTTCCTGATCTTTTTCCTCTTCTTCTTATTCTTCATTTATATCACGCGTCCTCGACAATATATCTATTGTAAATGTACTATCGCATTTCAACATAAAATCCGCCAAAATGCAATATATTTACGTTTTTGTTCACCGTTTATGAAAAGTGACCTTTCTCGTGCTTCTGTTGCGGGCGCAATGTGACACATCGTGCCCGAGGGCAAACAAGCGGGCAAACAACATCGGGCGAATTTTTTATCTTTACTCCTGCTTTCTAGATTATTATGTGTTAGACTATTATTTATATTCGTTTATAATAATAGAATTGATGCATCCTTCGATATATTGTCGAGAATGCATGATAGAAATAATGAAGAAGAAGATGAAGTAGAAGAAGAGGAAGAAGAAGAGGATATCTCCGAAAATATCAACTTAAGGTTGGTGCTCCAAAGGACCAATATTACTTGCAACGATG